>SJYV01053625.1:0-31990 GCA_006410875.1 Neotragus pygmaeus | reverse complement strand
AGTTAAATAAGCAGGGTGACAATATACAGGCCTGACATACTCCTTTTCCTATTTGGAACCAATCTGTTGTCCCATGTCCAGTTCTAACTGTTGCCTCCTGACCTGCATACAGGTTTCTCAAGAGGCAGGTCTGGTATTCCCACCTCTTTCAGAATTTTCTACAGTTTATTGTGATCCACACGGTCAAAGACTTTGGCATAGTCAAGAAAGCAGAAATAGATGTTTTTCTGGAACTCTCTTGCTTTTTCCATGATCCAGTGATGTTGGCAATTTGATCTCTGGTTCCTCTGTGTTTTCTAAATCCAGCTTGAACATCTGGAAGTTCCAGTTCATGTATTGCTGAAGCCTGGCTTAGAGAATTTTGAACATTACTTTACTAGCGTGTGAGATCAGTGCAATTGTGTGGTAGTTTGAGCATTCTTTGGCATTGCCTTTCTTTGGAATTGGAATTAAAACTGACCTTTTCCAGTCCTGTGGCCACTGTTGAGTTTTCCAAATTTGCTTACACCTTGAGTGCAGCACTTTCACAGCATCATCTTTCAGGATTTGAAATAGCTCAACTGGAATTCCATCACCTGCTCTAGCTTCGTTCATAGTCAGGCTTTCTAAGGCCCACTTGACTTCACATTCCAGGATGTCTGGCTCTAAGTGAGTGATCACACCATCATAATTATCTTGGTTGTGAAGACCTTTTTTGTACAGTTCTTCTGTGTATTCTTGCCACCTCTTCTTAATATCTTCTGCTTCTGTTAGGTCCATACCATTTCTGTCCTGTATCAAGCCCATCTTTGCATAAAATGTTCCCTTGATATCTCTAATTTTCTTGAAGAGGTCTCTAGCCCTTCCCGTTCTGTTGTTTTCCTCTATTTCATTGCATTGATGGCTGAGGAAGGTTTTTAAATTTGATTAAATAGAAGTGAAAGTGTTAGTTGCTCAGTGATGTACAACTCTTTGTGACCTCATGTACTGCAGCCTGCCAGGCTCCTCTGGCTGTGGGATTCTCTAGGTAAGAATACTGAAGTGTGTTGCCATTGCCTTCTCCCAGTCTCCCGCCTTGCAGGCAGAGCCACCAGGGAAGTAGAGATGATCATTTTTTCTCACTTATGTGTAATCACTACACACATTTTGATGTTATATCTAAAAACTCTACTTACCCAAGATCATGAAGATCTCCAAAAGTTTTATTCTAGAAGTTGAAAATTTTTGGTTTTTACATTTATGTCTATGACCCATTATAACTTAATCTTTGTAGACACTTTAAGAGTGTAATTTCACATTTTGTTTGTATACATCCAACTGTAGCAGCATCATTTGTTGATAAGGCTGTCTTTTCCTGTGGTGTTACCTTGACATCTTTGTAAAATATCATCCCGTCTTCAAAGTAAAGGCTTATTTTAGGGATCTCAATTGTGTCCCATTGGTCTGAAGCCCATTACTGTCTTGATAACTATAGCTTGATATAACATTTTAAAACCAGGAAATGTAGTCCTCTATTTTTTATTGGATGTTTTCTCTATTTTAGGTACTTTGCATTTCTAAATAAGTTTTAGGATTAACTTCTTAATTTCTGTAAAAGGGCTTGCTAGGATTTTAATAGGGATTGTATTAAATCTATAAGTCAATTTGAAAAGAATTATTTTATAATTACTGAGTATTCTAATTCATAAAATGCATTGTCTCTTCTTCTGCTTAAATCTTCTATGATATCACTCAACAATGTATTGAAATTTTTGGTGTGCAAATATTGAACTTACTTTCTTAAATTTATTCCAAAGTATTTCATTCTTTTTTATTTTACTATGAAATATTTAATTAGTAAAGAATTTCGAAATTTATGAAATGCCTTTTAAAATGAAATATCCAAGCTAACAATTAGTATTAAATCTACACTCATTAGTTAATAGTCTAAAATAATAGTTTGCAAAGAGTAGGCAAGCATCCCAAATTTGTGCTTGAAAATTTTTAAAGAGATGACAAGCATCACCTTTTTACATCATAGGATGATAATAGTTTAATTTGTCAAAGCAGATGATATGACATTATATATACATACACACACACACATATATATAAAGAGAAAATACTCATTATTAAAACAGAGGAAAACGTAAATATATTTTAAATGGCCAATAGGCAAAAAGCCACAATCCTCTTGTAAGTTGGCATAGAAATATCTTTCTAAACATTGTGAGCACACACACAACACATTCATCATAAATAAATACTGAATCAAAACTAAAGGCAAATTAGAATACAAATGGAGAAGGCAATGGCACCCCACTCCAGTACTCTTGCCTGGAAAATCCCATGGACGGAGGAGCCTGGTGGGCTAGAGTTCATGGGGTCACTAAGAGTCGGACACGAGTGGGCAACTTCACTTTCACTTTTCACTTTCAAGCACTGGAGAAGGAAATGGCAACCCACTCCAGTGTTCTTGCCTGGAGAATCCCAGGGACAGGGGAGCCTGGTGGGCTGCCATCTATGGGGTCGCGCAGAGTCGGACACGACTGAAGCGACTTAGCAGCAGCAGCAGAATACAAAAATGTTTAAAATGTGTGCAAATTTCAGACAGAGAAAAACTAAAATTAAGATGTGAAAACACTGTGTAAAAAAAAAAAATGGAAAAGAACAAAAAGTCTAAGCATTTAGAAATAGCTACTACTTTTCACCTAAAAACTATGGTTCCCAGGTGACTTGGAAGGAGTAAAGCAAATCAAGAGCTGTACCTTAGATCATGTTTTCTTATTCCTGGCTCCAACCATTTGTAGTATAATCTAGGCACATGGGTGCTAAATAGCTTCAGTCATGTCTGACTCTGTGTACCCCGATGAACTGTAGTCTGCAAGCTCCTCTGTCCATGGGATTCTGCATACAAGAATCCTGGAGAGGGCTGCTATGCCCTTCTCCAGGGGATCTTCTGGACCCTGGGATCGAACTTGTGTTTCTTACATCTCTCTGCACTTTCAGGTAGGTTCTTTATCACTAGTACCACCTGGGAAGGCCAGTATAATCTACGTTTTGCGTTTGACAGATCAGGGCTAAACAAGCAAGGATTCAGCAGGGCGGGGTGCAGCCAGCAGGGAAGGAGAACCCAGGGAAGTGGCACTAGCAGCAAGCTTTCCTACCCAGAGATCTATCATGAAGGCTGCCTAGTCTTCAGCTAGACAAGTGTTTCCACCCACTAACTAGATGTTCTGAGGAGACATTAAAGCCAGATTGGCTATGTTCCATTTAGCAACCACTGGGACAGCAGATATTCTTAGCTCAGACATCAGCTGTAGAACTGAGTCCTAGTATTATACATTAAGTAGATATGTGACTTTATATGAGTTTTAGGATCTTTTAAGTCTGTTTTTTTTTTTTAAACCATAAAAGCATAAAATAGTTTTTAAAACTATTGGTATATTCAGAAAAGAAAAGGAATTTTGACAACTCAGTTGCCTTCTTAAAATCAGAGCCATATAAATACATGATTTCTCAAGGCACCAATTTTAAGTTTCCAGCCATATCAGAGAAGGAGGAATAATTTTTTTAAATAATTTTGATTAAATCATGATTACGTTTACATTTGTATTAGAGTTTCTCAGGTTTTTGTTTAAAATCAAACCTGAAAAACAACTATTTGTTGGTAAAGAAGGTTATATTCATATCCAATTCTGAAGCACTTTCCTTATTTCCCTGCTTACTGATTCTGAACAGTCCCTTTCATCTCACTGAAGGACGTATTTACAGTATGATGATTTTTTACGTTTTAGTTTGTATTTTAAAACTTTAACATGTATCAATTATATCTTATTTTCAGTGTATTTATTTGTATAGTTATGGTTATAGTAAGTGATACTGGATTTCTATGCATGATAGTGACACACTTGTGATCTAAAATAAATACGTATTGGCACATTTCTGAATAGATGTAAAGAAAACATGAGGGAAAAAAGAGGTGCGTTTTGTCAAGGAGATGGTGATGGATATGGCAAAGTTTTCAAAGATGGTATGCCAAATGACCTAAGTCTGGGGAGAATGTCTAAGTGTGGAAAATTCCATGGACAGGGGAGCCTGATGCACTATAGTCCACTGGGTTGTGAAAGAGTTGGACACAGCTTAATGACTAAAACAGTAACAATGAAAGGACTCTCTTGGGCTGGCATTCCCTGTATTTGATGCTTTCTGGTATAAAGCACACAGGATGAAAGTTCTTTTGCAACCCCATGGACTGTAGTCCACCAGGCTCCTCTGTCCATGGAATTTTCCATGCAGGAATACTGGAATAGGTTGCCTTTTCTTACCCCAGGGGAATCTTCCAGATCCAGCGATAGAACTCACGTTTCCTGCTTGGCAGGCAGAATCTTTACAACATCAGATAAAATGTTTTCTTGAAAATACGTTTCTCTCAACATCATTTAACGTTATTACTATTTATCAAATTTCAAGGCCACCACCAACTTTTCTTTTTTCCTTACACTTAGACATTGCTCCCCAGACTTAAGTCATTTGGCATACCATCTTTGAAAACTTTGCCACATCCATCACCACCTCCTTGACAAAATGCACTTTTTTTTCTCACGTTTTCTTTATATCTATTTAAACATGACTTAGAGACTGAGCAAACATACATACATGCTTCCATCTAGTGTGTGTATTTGTGTCTACGTGTGTGTTAACCCAAGGATCATGTAAAGATAAGGATTAATCTACATCTCCTGCTTGGCTGGCAGAATCTTAACTGACCAGCCATCAGGAAAGCCCAACAGAATATTTTTCTGTATCCAAACACATAAAATCATATACTTATTTTCCCCTTCTAGGCCTTAGGTGCACATTGGTGAGTTAATCACATTCTTCAACTCATGGTGTGAGATCATCAGTGTCAAGCCTTTTACATTTTTAAATATTTTACCCATATCTTCAGTTTTTCACAGAATCACTACCAATTCCCCCAAGTAATACTTATTTAATATAGTTTAAGTGCATCCTTGGATATGTATATAATAATGTGAAATAAATAGCCTTATGTATTGTGCATGCTTATTTAATTTACAAAGACTATATTTGCTGTAAATCACATGCTGCCCTTTAAAAATCAACTTCTTCTTGTAAGTGTTTTCTAGTATTTTTTTCTCAAAAAAAAAAAAAGAGAGAGAAAGAAACATGTTTAAAGTCTTTGCACAAAGTCACTTGTCTCAATGTAAAATCAATTTTATCTTAAAAAAATTTTAGAAGTAAAGTCAGATTTTTAACACTTCATTAGCATTGTCTCGGTTTCAATTAATTAAGGATTGTCTTGAAAATTACAAACCTTAAAATTATTGTTTTGAAAAAAAACTTTGATCCAAACATTTGCCTGTACTACCCAGCCTCAGTTGAGCTGAGCTGAGTTCAGTTCAGTNATTTTTAACACTTCATTAGCATTGTCTCGGTTTCAATTAATTAAGGATTGTCTTGAAAATTACAAACCTTAAAATTATTGTTTTGAAAAAAAACTTTGATCCAAACATTTGCCTGTACTACCCAGCCTCAGTTGAGCTGAGCTGAGTTCAGTTCAGTCACCCAGTCGTGTCCGACTCTTTGCGACCGCATGAATCGCAGCACACCAGGCCTCCCTTTCCGTCACCAACTCCTGGAGTTCACTCAGACTCATGTCCATCTAGTCAGTGATGCCATCCAGCCAGCTCATCCTCAGTCGTCCCCTTCTCCTCCTGCCCCCAATCCCTCCCAGCATCAGAGTCTTCTCATGAGGTGGCCAAAGTACTGGAGTTTCAGCTTTAGCATCATTCCTTCCAAAGAACACTCAGGACCAATCTCCTTTAGAATGGACTGATTGGATCTCCTTGCAGTCCAAGGGACTCTCAAGAGTCTTCTCCAACACCACAGTTCAAAAGCATTGATTCTTTGGCACTCAGCTTTCTTCACAGTCCAGCTCTCACATTCGTACAACCTGGTAGCATACAAATAAATGTCTTTAATATATCACTTTCTACATAATTTATTAGTAGAAATTATATGTCTTCATTAAACGTGCTTGGTATCTATTTAGACTTTGAAGACTTCTGTTCCAACTGGAGCAACATTTATGTGTCTGTCTCCATGTAATACTCTTTACTTTGAAGTCAATAAAGTTAGAAAAATCACAGTGTGATAACACATACTTTATTTGCCTTAAGTAAAAACATTTAATGAATATAATTCAAAACAGTGTTTTTAAACAAACTGATAACATATAGACTAGTATAGGCAGTAAATTTTAATTTTTTTCTTAAAATTAACCTTTCTTTATTTACACACACTAATTATATATTGCTTATTTGAAAATTTAGCATAGAGAGCCTGTTTGCATTTTAGATTATAACATAAGCTGGATTTTTATTAGCATAACTGTTTCATATAAGCAAATTATTAACTCAATTTTTTAAATACTGTATCTTTTTTCCTTAATAAGTCATTGGTTCTGGAGTGTAGGTTTTAGAGCACGGACCACAAATGTAAAACTGCTGTAATTTGGTCTAAGGAAATGATTATTCCTTACCAAATGTTCAAACTGGGAGAAGCCCCCTACCATCTGTGTGCTAACTTTCCATCTAGAAAATAGGGGAGGCAAGAATATGGTCCTAATAGGGCTGCAAAAGTGTTATAATGTTGCCAACACTTAGTATAAGCAGAGCAAACTAATAAGTATTGTTCAAATTGTAAAGAGTATGTGGATATATCCTTAAAATGTGCAAATATTGTGTTTATTATTTTTCTTTATCTTTTCACACTGAACAAGGGAGATTCAGTTCAGTTCAGTTCAGTCGCTCAGTCGTGTCTGACTCTTTGTGACTCCTGAATTGCAGCACCCAGGCCTCCTTGTCCATCACCAACTCCCGGAATTCACCCAAACTCATGTTCATTGAATTGGTGTTGCCATCCAACCATCTCATCCTCTGTTGTCCCCTTCTCCTCCTGCCCCCAGTCCCTCCCAGTATCAGGGTCTTTTCCAATGAGTCAACTCTTCTTATGATGTGGCCAAAGTATTGAGTTTCAGCCTCAGCATCAGTCCTTCCAATGAACTCCCAGGACTGACCTCCTTTAGGATGGATCTGTTTGGATCTCCTTGCAATCCAATGGACTCGCAAGAGTCTTCTCCAACACCACAGTTCAAAGGCATCAATTCTTTGGCCCTCAGCTGTCTTCACAGTTCAACTCTCACATCCATACATGACCACTGGAAAAACCATAGCCTTGATTAGATGGACCTTTGTTGGCAAAGTAATGTCTCTGCTTTTCAATATGCTATCTAGGACGGTCATAACTTTCCTTCCAAGGAGTAAGTGTTTTTTAATATCATGGCTGCAATCACAATCTGCAGTGATTTTGGAGCCCCCCAAAATAAAGTCTGACCCTGTTTCCACTGTTTCCTCATCTATTTCCCATGATGTGTGGGACCAGATGCCATAATCTTCGTTTTCTGAATGTTGAGTTTTAAGCCAACTCTTTCACTCTCCTCTTTCACTTTCAGAGGATGAGTCTGATACTGGGAGGGATTGGGGGCAGGAGGAGAAGGGGAAGACAGAGGATAAGATGGCTGGATAGCATCACTGACTCAATGGGCATGAGTCTGAGTGAACTCCGGGAGTTGGCTATGGACAGGGAGGCCCGCGGTGCTGCGATTCATGGGGTTGCAAAGAGTCGGACACGACTGAGCGACTGAACTGAACTGAACTTTCACTTTCATCAAGAAGCTTTTTAGTTCCTCTTCACTTTCTGCCATAAGGATGGTGTCATCTGCATATCTGAGGTTACTTATATTTCTCCCAGCAATCTTGATTCCAGCTGTGGTTCTTCCAGCTCAGCATTTCCCATGATGTACTGTCCATAAAAGTTAAATAAGCAGGGTGACAATATATACCCTTGACAACCTCCTTTTCCTATTTGGAACCAATCTGTTCTTCCATGTCCAGTTCTAACTGTTGCTTCCTGACCTGCATATGGGTTTTTCAAGAGGCAGGTCAGGTGCTTATGGCCAATGAAAGACTAAAATTTCCTCAGTTTTTATTTTACCTCATTCACATGTAAGAAACTCATTCATGTAATTCCTACTTTCCTGTAAGAACTTAACCATTCAGAAATTTTAGCTTTAAACTACATTTGAAGAAAATTGTTTCCAATATTTTTAAATTACAAGTTATTTATTCAATCATTATAAAACCTAAAAGTTTAGGTAAATCTAGATCATATGATGAGATTAAAGAAGAATCGTAATGTGAAATTATCCCAGATATAAAACTAATAATTATCCAAATATTTTAATTATAATTAATGCTTCAAATTGGAATGCCTATTTTTCATTAATATTTTATTCTTTATTTATAAACTAGACAGTATTCTGAAAATAATATTATTCCAGATTAAACTAGGGATGAAGTTTGTAAGAAGCAGGATATGCTAGGAAAAAAAAAATCCCACTAGTTTATGTCCACAACATCATGTGGGTTAGGCATAAAAACCCACAGCCTCTGCTGTTTCTATTGCATGCAGGATGTTGTGGCCACATGAATAATTATGTAGGACTGACACAGAAATACTCCCTAACATCAATGAATGAGACTCTGCAACACTTATCTCAGAGTTGTCTTTATGTGAAAGATGGTATTTTCCTCTTCAAAAGTTGGTTCACTTCAGTTCAGTTCAGTTGCTCAGTCGTGTCCGACTCTTTGCAACCCCATGAATTGCAGCACACCAGGCCTCCCTGTCCATCACCAACTCCTGGAGTTCACTCAGACTCACGTCCATTGAGTCAGTGATGCCATCCAGCCATCTCATTCTCGGTCGTCCCCTTCTCCTCCTGCCCCCAATCCCTCCTAGCATCAGAGTCCTTTCTAATGAGTCAGCTCTTTGTATAAGGTGGCCAAAGTACTGGAGTTTCAGCTTTAGCGTCATTCTTTCCAAAGAAATCCCAGGGCTGATCTCTTTCAGAATGGACTGGTTGGATCTCTTGCAGTCCNCTAGCATCAGAGTCCTTTCCAATGAGTCAGCTCTTTGTATAAGGTGGCCAAAGTACTGGAGTTTCAGCTTTAGCGTCATTCTTTCCAAAGAAATCCCAGGGCTGATCTCTTTCAGAATGGACTGGTTGGATCTCTTGCAGTCCAAGGGATTCTCGAGAGTCTTCTGCCACACTTATCTCAGAGTTGTCTTTATGTAAGAGAGAGTATTTTCCTCATCAAAACTTGGTAGCAACATATAGTAGAAATTTCCAAGTAGAAAATTTTATGTCTTAAAATTACCTACAACATTTTGACAGAATTTCTAATAAATGTAATTAATTAACCCAGTACCTCACCTCTGATCTACGGCTCAGATGAATCAAACATTCTCGCCAGATTGACCAGATATTCAAAATACATATATAGTCCCTTTCTTTTTAATAAATGGTCAAAGACTGCTAGCAATAGTGGGTCCAACATCAACCCTTCTTCTGAGAATAATACAATTTGTCAAATTTTATATATACGTATGTATGCTTAGTCTCTCAATCATGTCCAACTCTTTGTGAACCCATGGACTGTAGCCCACCAGGCTCCTCTGTTCATGGAATTCTGGAATGGGTTGCTATTTCTTTTTCCAGGGCATCTTCCCGACCGAGGGATCAAACGTGAGTCTCCTGCATTGCTGGCAGATTCTCTACCATTTGAGCCACCAGGGATGAAGGTATGGCAGAAACCATCACAATATTATAAAGAAATTATTCTCTAATTAAAAAAAAAACTAAAAGAAGAACAATTAAAAAAAAAAAAAGGAACTCCCAAGATAGGCATTCCCCAAGGAGAAATCTCTTATATTGCAGGTATAGAAAGCTATCTTGTTTATTCTTATTTATACTCCTCTCAAACCCAGAGGGCACCCTCTCTCAGGGTTTATATGTCTAAACATCAATGGATTATAAATGAAAGGAAGAATTTCAGAAAGAAGAGATTTTGTAAGATAAGGACTTTATGCTACAACCCCAATATAAACTGTCACTTCAAGTATTTTTCTATTCTTTATTTGTCCAAAAAAAAATTTTTTTTTACTATTTATTTTCAAGAATGTAAACCTGATCAGCTTCCTTAGCTGTAAATTTGAACACTCAACCAGAGAGGAGAATGAAACTAGCTGGGGAGTTGCCCATATTCTCTGTTTTCTTGTTAGCATTACATTTCATACTGAGGATTCACCAATACAAGAGATCCAGTTTTGATCCCTGGGTTGGGAAGATCCCCTGGAAAAGAGAATGGTTACCCACTCCAGCATTCTTGCCTGGAGAATTCCATGGACAGAGCCTGGAGGACCACAGTTTATGGGGTCACGAAGAGTTGGACAGGACAGAGAGACTCACACTTTTTCTGTCTTATGATGGACATTGTGTTTGTGGATTATGAAGACTCTTCACTGCCACATTTTATTTCCATACCTCTAGATATTCACCAAAGTAAATATGTAATCTCTAAATATACAAAATGCAGTGAAATAAATCATTTAGTTAAAAAAAAATCCTATGGACCTCCCTCATGCTCTCATGGTTAGAACTGTGTTTCAAATACAAGGGCATAGGTTTGATCCTTATTTGGAGATCTAGGATTTCACATGCCAAATTGTATGGCCAAAAAAATTGTTTTAAGGTAACATACTTGCAATAATATTCTATCTTCTCTGTACTCTGACCCTTTTTGAGTCCTTAATATGGCTGATGATTTCAAGAGTTCTAAAATTTCCTGTGAAAACTGAGCTGTTTACATTTCTTTTTAATTCACTTTGGAACTTAATCCCCCTACTTTGGGGCTTTTCAATTTTGATATCCTCTTTCTACTGGCTCTTTCTGCATATTTTTGAATGGCTGAAAGAATAATTACTTTAATTTGGATAAAAGACTTCTTAACACTTGCTTTCTATATCAAATATAATTTAGTTGTATATATAAATTCTGACACCGTGCAATATGATCAATATAATTAAGCTTAAGTATGGCAAAATGCTTATTTTAAAGGTTCAAATGAGAGTTATGGTCTTTAATTTTACTTACATGTAAATTAAATATGGTCCTTACTTCAACATGAGTCAAGAAATAGTGAAAATACCTGGAAAGAAAAATAGCATCCTAGGTCTTGTCAGAGATAATGGAAGCTGTATCAGAGAAACTATCCTTGAGAGACAAAAAGAAAGGGATTTGGTGAAGGTGCCAACTCCAGATCTGTGTCCCAAATTGTGATGCCTATGTAAAGTAAGGCAATTTTGAGTTTTCTCTATTATTATAGTCAAGTAATTGTGACATAGTCTATCCAGTAAAAAGCAGTTTTGAATACAGTAAACCTATTTTACACATCAGCGCATGAAAGCGCATACCTCCATAAAATATGATTGTCATTGTCGTCATCATATCAGTGGGAAAGAGTGGAGAAAACCATAAAGGAGAGTTTACTGAGCATATCACAAGGGGTGGGGGAAGGGGAAAACCTTTCCCACCTCTGACAGTATATCCTATAGCTACTTGTGACCACTTCATGGACTTAACTTATACAATTCTGTTTAACCAGCTAATTTGAAGCAAACAGATGAACCTCCCAAGAAGTCCTTACCATTCTGTGGCATATATCCTGATATCGACAACTATTAGAGAGCTTTATCACCTGGGGACTCCTGAGCGACTGATGAAACAATGATTTGTACATTTACTCTCTTAAAAGGTAGAAAGAATGTCTCTACAGTATATACTCACTGAAGTTTGTAATTTTAAAATCCAATTCCCTTTTCTTCTGAATCTTTTATTCCCAGCCCAACATTTATTTGAAGGAATGAGAGGTATATGAAACATTTGACATTAAAAAGATTCCCTTGTAATTTTCAGGTCATATGCATTGTCTTCTCTGTGCATTATGAATTTATTTCAAGTGGGTAAGGATACTTTGCATAATGAGGCAAAGCTTTTAAACGAGATAGTCTTGTGTATAAGGCATTGTTCTCTTTTTTGAAAGCTTAGCCCTATCTTAGTTACACAAAATGCAAGATTTAGAAGCATGTAAACCAATAATAGTTATTCAATCCAAGCTGTAAGGGTAACTTACTATGGGCACTGGAGGTTGAGATGGGATATTGTATTTGCATATATACAGTATATGGAAAACTATTCTACCATTTTATGGAGCAGCAATCATATTTAGTTTAATGTCTTTTAAGTCCCATAAAAATGATATTAGGAAATTTTGCTATTTGGATGGTGAGCAATCAAAGCTGTGGTGTTAACTCATCATAACACTACTAGTTTGACTCTTCAGGCTTCATTAAATTGAGGATATAAATATGCCAGATCAACCAAATGAAATTAGAATGCTCCTATTTCGGGGTTTAGAGTAGGCTGAATCAGCTTGGAACCTGTTTTATATTTGTGGTTAGATACTATACTTGCCTACCTGTGATTGCACGGCTATTTCAAAAAGAATCAAGATGAATGTTTATCAATAATTCTCAACTTTATACCATGACTCTCTTGAGTATCCTGTAAAATAGAAATCCCAAAATTATTTCTTTCATGGATTTTCTCATCTTTTGTTGTTGTTGTTGTTGTTGTTTTCTTGTGCACCTAACACAAGCCCAAAATGTGTTTTGTAGCTATTCCAAGTAATAGCATTTTCAAGCTAAACTGTGACTGCATTATGGGGAACTCAGAAATTTTCTAAGAAAAACAATAGGTCAAATCATCCAATTCTTACCATCTGTATTTTTTCAATGGAATATTTGGAGTTTGGAAGTTCTATCTCTGTCATTTCTCTTGGAAGTCACTAACTGGTCCTCAAAATAAAGAAGAGAAAGCTACAATGAAGTTAAAAATACCCAAATAAAAGTAAATTTTCTTTTATAGTGTTAATGAGTTTAAAAGTAGTTCTCTAATTTATAAAAATGGGAAATATTTCCACATATTCTGAGGTTAATATATAATTTTGGGCTTCCCTGGTGGCTCAGAGAGTAAAGCATCTGCCTGCAATGCGGGAGACATGGGTTCGATTCCTGGGTTGGGAAGATCCCCTGGAGATGGAAATGGCAATCCACTCCAGCATTCTTGCCTGGAAAAATCCCATGGACGGAGGAGTCTGATAGGGTACAGTCCATCGTGTTGCAAAGAGTCGGACATGACTGAGCGACTTCACTTAATATATAATTTTAATTTTCTTTATTTTATGTAAGAAACTGATTTATTTAGAGAGAAACACACTATATAATGTGGACCATTGCTGAAGTGGCATGCCTTTATTTTCTATATTTACCTTTAACAGGGGAAAACAAAAGTCATTTTGAAATTATATTTCCTCCTTCTTTTTAAAAACATTTTTTGAGATTTTTGTCTTATTTTGTCCTAAGAGAAGTCTCTTAGAGGCAACCACAAGACTTATACATGACACCTAAATATTTAAAAATAAGGACATTAGGACTCTACTTGCTTGTTGTAGGCATCTGTGAAATAAAGTGAAGGATATAATTGAACACGAAATGTAAATCCTTGCTCATTGCTAAGAATGTTGAGTGAAATTCATGCAACCCCTGAATCCAAAATGGAAATATACACAACATTAAGAATAAATAAATAAGTAAAGGTCACTAATGTCATAGTTATAATGCCTACATTGTTTCATAGTATACACACGTTGTTTCATAATAGCAATGTTTTTATTGTTACATTATTGTTATAATAAATGTTGCCGTAACATTTATTGCTATGTTTTTATTATAAATATACACTTGCTCAATTTTATATTAAAAAATTAGGCAACCTAGAAAACTAATGGTTGTTAGCCTAGAAACCTGATATTTGTTATTCAATGAAAAACTGGATTATGAATTTTAAATAATGTACTCATAAATGCCTATTTGAAAGATAATCCATTTTAGATTGGTGTTCTACCCCCTTCAACACATGGGTTCCTTAATCCTGATTGATCTAAGTAAATTATTTTTATGTTCTTAAAATATTTTCAAACATCTAATAATGCCAAATTTCAGTCAAAGGATACTGATTATACCATTGAATAATAGCAATTTTTAGAAGTGTTTTGATTCTTTACAAATATTTTGAGTTCTTTTCCAAGTAATTATAATTAAGAAAAATAGATATCAGATGAGGAAATAAATAGTCAAATGTTTCGGTAGAAAACCAACAGCAATTAAAAGTTATGAATGAAAATAAATTAGCTTCATTCACTGAAAAAATTTAGCAATTCCTGGATTATTTTAAATTATGACATAAGTTTTTCAGAATCCAAAATTAATTTTCATTTTGCATAATTCAGATTAGGATTAGCTGTCAAATTGCTGCTTCACTTTTTAAACTAAAATTTATTTCTTTATAAATGATTCAAAGTTACATGCAGTTACTGAGAATTAAAAATGAACAATCTACAATGAATCAAGGTGGACTTTTTAATCAGATTATTTCTGTTATAGTTAAGTAGAAGACATTCTAAAGAATATTACCACCTCTTTCTTCAGTGTATAAGGAGTTCAAACCACATATGGTAGGAAATACATTTTACTCTTATTTGCTTACTAGGATCATTTTTAGATGCTTTTCACAGCTCAGATCCATTATGTCCTGGAATGTCAATTGAAAGTTGTTTGCTTGGTTTCCAGTAGAGAGTTAGTTATTGTGTATCTGTCTGCACTATTCTCATTGTGAGTGACAATCATAGGCTATTCGGCTGAATACCAACCCTGTCATTGTTGGTGTTTGCTACTTGACTATTTTGTCTTTTTTTACTCTTTAGAAGCTGATAGAAAAATCAAGTAATTCCTTTGAAGAAATACAAAGTTACTCAGCTTTCAAAACTGCCTGCTGTCATTTTTCTATAGTTAAGATCTTTACCTGAAGAACTGACTGTCTCACCCTGACATCAGACTGTAGTAATTAATCATTAAATAGTGATTGAGGCAGTGGACCTCAGAAAATATCTCCATATACTACCATATGCTGGAGCCACCTGCAAGCCAATACTTAGAAGAAGCCTCACAGAGGAGACAGCGTCTGGCAGTTTCCTGCTGTGAAGTCCAAGTACAGTGTACATCTAACTAAGGGCCAAAAGCAGAATGCTTGCTTGTGTCGACCTTCACTACCTGACACCATTTAAAAGATAAAATGTCAGTGTTAATGCACTGGAAGTTTAAACATTTAATCACATTCTAATGAGTACACCAGCATTTTTCACACTTTATCTTTTTTTTTTCATTTTGTTTCCATAACAACATTAACACATCACTTTAGCAACATATACTTATTCTTTAAAAAAATAGAAAGGAAATTTAAAACTGATCCTTCACTAATAAACCAAATAAAGCAAATCTAAGATATTTAATTTGTTTTAAATTAAAGAATAACTGGTGGGTGACAAAGATGTTGGCTTCAAATACTTAAAGGGCTAGTTGTATAGAAAACAAAGCAAAAATCTGTTATCCATTTCTGCACAAGTAGTTGATAGAACCTGTGAATGCAAGTTATTAAAAGATATATTTGAACTCAATTTAGTTATTTATTGACAATTAGAACTGTCTAATAATGTCACTGCTTCTGTCAAGAAGTGATGAGTTTCTTATCACGTTTGGGGACTGAACATTTGATAAAAATGTAGAATGTTATAAGAATCCCTTGAGAATGTGATTTAAAAGATCACATGATCATTATAAAAATTAAGTTTGTAAGCAATGTTGACCAAATACTATATACTTATCATTACTTTAGATATTTTACAGACTTGTTCAATTTTAAAATACATCCAAACTTTAAAATATCAACCTTTCTTTCTTACTCAGTATAGAGGAATACTCATTTGCAATAGGAATTTTATTTTAGTTATTTATTTTATTTTTTCTGAAATGAAAAAGAAAATTTTGCCCTGCTTGCATTAGATACATTTTATATACTGCTTCTGTTCTTACAAGTGTGTGTACCCGTTCAGTCATTAAGTTGTGTACGACCCTTTGTGACCCCATGAACTGTAGCCCATCAGGCTCCTCTATCCACAGGATTCTCCAAACAAGAATATGGTAGCAGGTTGCCATTTCCTCTTGCAGAGGATCTTCCCAAAGCAGAGTTTGAACTCTTGTCTCCTGCATCTCTTGCACTGGCAGGCGGATTCTTTACCACTGAGCCACCTGAGAATCATTCTTACCACATGCAAATAGCATTCATAGATTTTCTTTTGAGCACAGTCCATCAAAGTTGAGTGCCAAATTTACACCTGGAGAGTTCTAGATAGGTTTTTGCTATAACTTTGGATAATATTTTTTTAAGTAGAGCTAGAAATCTTAAGCTGGGAAAAGATATCAAAAATTGCATGATTCAGGGGGCTTCCCTGCTTGCTCAGTGGTAAAGAATCCATCTGCCAATGCAGGAGACACAGGTTCGATTCCTGATCCAGAAAGATCCCACAAGTCTCGGAGCAACTAAGCCTGTGTGCCACAACTACTGCGCCTGTGCTGCAGAGTCTGAGAACCACAACTGCTGAGCCACGTGCTGCAGCTATTGAAACCCATGCACTCTACAGCCCATGCTCCACAAGAGAAGCCACTGCAATGAGAAGCCTGTGCATCACCACTAGAGAGAAGTCCCTGTTCACCACAACTAGAGAAAAGCCTGTACAGTGACGAACACTCAGCACAGCCCAAAATAAATATATATTTTTTAATTGCATGATTCAAACCCTCTGATTTGGGGTATTTTTAATCTTATTCTCATTACATAAATGAAACAATTCATAGAATGATTAAGTAATGGTCCCCAGGGGAGTGGATAAAATGTCTGAATATAGAGTTGAAATATTTGGTGGTAAGAAATTTCCCAGACTTCAGTTGATGAAATTTTCTTGCCAACTCTTTTAGATACTATAATGTAGAAGTCAAGCTTTGCTTCTTTCAGATATAAGAAGATATACAAAGATCTAGGATAAAGAGTATATATATATATATATATATATATATATAGGAGTTTAATATGTTAAATCATAAAATATTCATTTGATTTCTTTTTCTTTCATCTAGAAATTGCTGCTGTTTCTTCTTTGTTTACTTGATACTGATACCAGAAATGTTTATATAATGAAAAAATATATATTAGTTTCCCTCAGGGATGACATTGCTCTGCATTAGTGGTACTTTTAATTAATGTGGCTATACCCTCATTTCAGGGTATAATTCCTTCGAGTAAGAAATGAAGTATTTAGCTGAGATGTTTGAAGTTACTTTTGACTTGCTAAAATTTGGTCATCTTCCTTTCTATTGCATTTAAGAATGATTCACAAATGGAAATTATCTGGTAAGGTGTCAGTACAAGTTTTTGTCAGTTAAAGGTTCTAGTTATGATGACCATTAATATATATTTTCCTTTTCTTAAGAATTTAAATATGTTAATGCCTTATGCACAAGTTTAGATCTTTACTCCATTCGAGATAATAATTCTCTTCCTCTTACCTCCACTTTTTAAAATAACAGTTTCTTACCTGAGGATTAGGGTTTCCCTGGTAGCTCAGCTGGTAAATAATCTGCCTGTGATGCAGGAGACCCTGGTTCCATCCCTGGGTCAAGAAGATGCCCTGGAGAGGGGATAAAGCTACCCACACCAGTTTTCTTGGGCTTCCCTGGTGGATCAGATGGTAAAGAATCCACCTGCAATGAGGGAGACGTGGTTTGATCCCTGGGTTGGGAAGATACCGTGGGGAAGGTAATTCTCCAGGATGAGCTTGGCAGCCTACAGTCCATGGAGTCCCAAAGAGTTGGACATGACTGAGTGACTTTCACTTTCACCTGTGGACTAAAGTTAGTTTGCTAATTACTGATATCTGGCTTTACTATTGGGTCGGCCAAAATGTTCATTTCATTCTTCCATAACATCTTACATAAAAACCCAGACGAAATTTTTGGCCAGCCCAATGTATAGCTTCTATGCCACTCTTGTTGGGCAGTTGTGTCTAGTTTCCTCATTATTTTTCCTTCAAAATTCAATTTTTTTTTTGGTCCAACATCAAAAAACAAAAATAATTAAGGGATATTTCTAAAGGCTTAGATTTCCCGGTGCATAATTAATTGCCTTTATATTTTTCACAAATTTAATTCAGTTTGATATTTCACTTATATGCATCAAATTTTAGGTTACTCTTTTGGGTCATATAATCTTGAAATATGAATATTTTGACAGAGCTTATTGAAAAAATATCTTCTAATGGTAAGCACTAATATTCTTCTGTCAAGAATAAGTATAGTAAAAGTACTTGTTTTAGGAAGGAAACATCTGTTTATTTTTGCCATTCTAAACAAAATTTCCTTGAAGTTAGCATTATCAGTAGCAGCAGGTCTCCTTTTAAAATTGCTTTTACTGTTTATTTATAACATTTAGTTGAAATTATACATGGATACATAGCTAAAAGGACAAAAACAAAAATCAAAATTGTTCAATGCAGTTTGAACAAAATTGGGCAAATTTGGAAAATCATATATTAATGCTTTGAATGAGGTATCATAGGAGGGAAAAAGAAAAAAAAGAAAGAAAATGACGTCTTGTTCCTGTATTGGCTCTTTTGGCAAATTCTTAAAATAGTTATGGAAAATGTATCTATTACAAACATTGACTAAGACATATGTCTTAAGGTGGGCTTATTCCACTAACGGACACAGAGAAATCCAAGCCCTTTTTATNTCTTGTTCCTGTATTGGCTCTTTTGGCAAATTCTTAAAATAATTATGGAAAATGTATCTATTACAAACATTGACTAAGACATATGTCTTAAGGTGGGCTTATGCCACTAACGGACACAGAGAAATCCAAGCCCTTTTTATCTCATAAATCCAAATAAATATCAGAAAAAAAATTAAATTCCAACAGAATGAAATGAAGCTACTGTACATCTATCTAACTTAATTTTATGTGAAGATTTCTTTTTTTTTTCTTCAGAAAACATCATATGTCTTTCTCAGTACAAAAGTGAAGTGATCAAAATCACTTTTAATTAAGCTCTTTCTCAGTTCACTAAGGAATACTGAGAGAATGCCAAACAATATTAATGTACTCCATTATGACTTTGACTATATTTTACAACTNATCATATGTCTTTCTCAGTACAAAAGTGAAGTGATCAAAATCACTTTTAATTAAGCTCTTTCTCAGTTCACTAAGGAATACTGAGAGAATGCCAAACAATATTAATGTACTCCATTATGACTTTGACTATATTTTACAACTTGAAAAATTTTCATTTTTATGGTGCCATCAGCCTGCTACTTAATAGAAAATGTTTTATTGACATTTATATTCTTTACCTAATGATGTGTATTTAAATGATGGCTGCCATCTTCATTAGAACTGACTGTTGAAAGAGTAGTAAGAGAATAGAGAAAACTGGTTTCATTCTAATTGTGCAAACTGAGAATATAACCCTGGGCTGAACAGTTTACCAATTTGACTACAGAGTTTAATTAAAAATACCATCATGCTCCAACACTGTATGATTGTTTTAATTGTGAATTATTATTTTTAAAAATCTCCATATTGTCTATTTGTTCTTAAAAATAAATATACTAATTAATTATTTAAAATTTCTTTTTGTTAAAAAAATCCAAATTCCTTAATATTGCCAATGATCATCAGAAAAGTATCAGGCCTGGGATAGTAGAAGTCATCTCAAAGATAAATCCACCAATATACCAATATTGATGAGCATATGTGAGTGGAGGTAATTTAGACTTTTATTTGTTACTCACATAAATCCCCATTCTTCACACAATTGGTTAATTATGTTATATTTATCATTGATTTAGTTAATTTTTATTAGAATTAATTATGGTTCATTTCAATCATTATTTGATTTCCTGCTAACTTACAATTCCCTTTTATTCCATTTAAAGATTGTTCAGAATTATATTCTTAAATAAAAATTTGTCAGTTAAGTTTTCATTATTCAGAATAAAAAATCTGAAGAACAAATTTATTTAAACATAATCCAAATACATAGTATAGCTTAGCTCATTTTTTAATGAAGTATAATCTTCCACTTCNCTTTTTTTTTTTTTTGCTCGTTTTCCTTCTCTCTTTTCTCCTTTGTTTCCCCATGTTGGTGAGCTTGGTGATGTCTTGCAGGTCCCTTGGGTTCTTTCCATTTCTCTTCATATTTTTTTTCCTTTCTGTTTCTTAAACTGGATAATTTTGATTGCCTTAAATTTTGTGATTCTTCTGTCTAGTCAAATCTGCAGTTGGTTTGTATCATTTCTATGTCTTTTATAATTTTAGGTTGCCTATTTCTTCTACACTATGATTCTGACACACTAGTTCTTCACTCATGGTTGCCTTTAGTTTGTTAAAGCAGTTGACTTAATGTCTTTAGTAATCCCACTGTCCAGGCTTTCTCATGATAGATAACTTTTTAAAATTATTTTTTCCTGGGAATGAACTATACTTTTCTACTCCATTGTCATTTCTTGTTGTTGTTGAGAATGAAACATTTTATACATTACAATGTAGCTCTGGAAATCAGATTTTCCTTTCTCCGAGGTACTGCCTTTGTTTCTTATTGAGTCTTGCCATCATCCATTTTTAAAGTAGTTAATCTAAACTATATTGGCAAAATTTGTGTTCTTTTTTGTGTGTGGTCAGCCTATGGCTAGATATAGATTTCTTTAAATCTCTAGATCAAAAACAAAAATAGTTGCTTCCGATAGATGCTGTTGGGAAAAATCATATCTAGGAAAATGAGTAAAATGTAACTATCTATATCAGTCTCTCAGGGAACCAATAGACTGATCAAAACACACAAATACAAGTAATTGGAGGCCAAAATTCTTGCTGTCCACCCTAATGGCAGCCACATGGTCTAGGAATGTAAGGTTTCACCTCTGCCATAGCAAAGGGGTATAAAGGGGGTAGAGATATGCACTCTGCTCCCTTACCAAAGTTCAGCAGCCTCTCCCTTCATCAGGTACGTCTCTTGGTTGCTATAAGTAAGTGATAAGGTTCCAGATTTTCAAAACATTAATTCTTGCAGGTTTTTCCCCATATTAATGATTGTAACAGTGATATAAGTGACTTCTCTGATCTGTTATTTTCCAATGATGGCATATTGCATGATGGCATAAGGCTTCTTTCTTACTTTTTCAAGATACATTTTTGCCCTAGACCTACTATTAATCTATTAAAATTCATAAGAAGAAGACAAAGGTGCCAACTCTCACAACTATTATTCAGCATTGTTTTGTAAGTCTTAGCCATAGCAATTAAAGAAGAAAAAGAAATCAAAGGACTCTATATTGGAAAAAAAAGTAAAATCTTACTCCTAGCAGATGACATGATACAGTACATAGAAAATCCTAAAGATGCCACCAGAAATTACTAGAGCTAATTGATGAATATAGTAAAGTCAAGGGATATAATATTAATACACAGAAATTTTTTGCATTCCTACACATGAACAATGACAAACTAGAAAGAGAAATTAAGGAAACAATTCCATTCACCATAGCAAAAAAAAAAAANATGGACAGGGAGGCCTGGTGTGCTGCAATTCATGGGGTCGGAGTCGGACACAACTGAGTGACTGAACTGAACTGGGCAAGTTTGGGAAAGAACTTAAAATGGATACTTTTACTTGCAAAATTGCTACCAAAACTAAGGATCCACATTTTCAATCATAGAAGATTTTTTTCAGAGTGAAGGACCATTAGAAAAGAAAACAACAGTGAGAAAACATCATATCTATCATTCTAAATGTGTCTACATTGGTTGAGACTATTCAAATAGTGCCTGTTTTCATTTATGATATTGAATAATTACAGTAATTATGTGAAAATCAATTAAATTTATTTCAGAGACCACCTTGGATTAGACAAGGAACAACATGGAAATGGAACTTAGAAGTGAAAGTGAAAATAAATATGTTACATCAATAAGTATTCTCAGATAAACTATAATATTGTGTAGTAAAAATATATGATACCCTCTTTATGCTAAATTCAAATTATGTAAGCCAACTTTCTATTGTTCCAAGCTCTGCAATTTTAAATGATCTGATTGTGTTGTATTTTTCAGAAGGTATACTATTGTCAATGACCCATGTGACACCACTCCACAGAATCATTTTGATCTCCTATTAGAAAGTTGCTCTTTGCTATCATAAAGAATGTTAACGAGTTTATTTTTATTTATTTAAACATGTGATGCATTTTTCTTTTTAGTTTATCAGACCCTTTTACCTCTGAAGCAGAGATAATTCTTAATTTATTAATCCACTCATTAACTACAATTTTCCTATACTCTATAGTGTCAGATAGTTAAACTAGATAATAAACCATAAATAATGCCTTCATGTCACTCCATCTATTTAACCCGACTATCTTTGACCTGAAAAGGAATCAATTATGTTCCAAATGCTCAAAAACTTGAACTAACAACTAATGGTTAAAAACACTGTTTCTGTAACATGATGCTCAAATTGATTATTTTTCAAATGAGGCATGAAATGCCCTATGTCAAATTAAATTTTTTAAATGAATGACATCATTTGCTTGATAATGACCTATCCTATGCCATAGTTTATGTGCTAACTAACTAACTGCTATTTTAGGATATATAAAAGTTGGAATGAGGAAGGTATGTCAAAATGCAAGTCTTACAACGAAAGTACATCTATTTCTGCCTACACTCTGTGATTCTTTTTCAATATAAGAATGTTTGAACAACTTTCACTGGTAGCGTGCTGTTGCTCTCTGTTCAAGGATTAATTAAAACATGTTCCAATAAAAACCTCCAGCATGAATACATGGAACCAGAGCATGTTCTGTGTGCTGCACCTTCTTGTGTGATAAGCTATACTTTCCTTCAATGGATACACATTGCTTTTGTTTTTAGAACCATTAAGCCGGGATAATTATGGAACAATCTAGGCAATGTTCAATAGCCCATGCAGATGCCTGACAGGGCATGTTGTCTCTTAATTAGGAAGTTGAATGCCTAACGCTTGTATATTAACTGAAATAATTGAATAGATGTTTTACATTTCTTTCACTTTCACTGACATCAAAGCCAGACTAGCTGGAATCATGTGTTTCAAACAGAAAAAACTATAGTTTTCTATGTTACATAAGAACAAAGGGTATTGTTGAATAATATATTTAGCAGATATTGTCTTAATAATTTTGCTTACATATTTTAGCCAAATATTCAATGTGGTATTTTACAGGTTCTGATATAGCCTGTATCACCTTCTATTGCTACTGGAAATTGAAGTTAGATGTTTCACTTTTTTTTTCTACATATCTATTCTAATTAGGTTGTGTAAATATTAAATTTGTGTGAGAAGTGTGTCGCTGATATAGTATAAACATCCGTATTGCTTATATTTAAAATGCTTGATAACTTAGTGTTTATTCACAACTATTAATACAAAAGCTGTTTTTAAACATAACAAATTGCTCTCTATTAGGAATACACATAATGACCTATTTCCATAAACATTTTTCATAAGAGATATCTTGATGTACAAAACCCTGCAGACATTTTATGGAAATTAGACAATATTGTGCAGGAGTACATCAGAGCCATATTGTTTTTGCTTAATATTCTGAGAGGTGGATTATTTTTGCTTGATATATAATGCAAATAAAGGACCCTAAGTAGAGGTGAATATGAGCCTTTGTATTTTTCAATATATTTCTCCCTTTATTTTGCTCATGCACCTGGTTTATTTCTAAGATTTTATGCATAAAACAAAAAGATATTATTTGGGAACTATGTGCTAAATGTACTCCCAAATGCACAATCAGATTAATGTTGATTATAAACAATAAGAATTGCCTTCATGAGCTCAAAGAGTCTTAACAGGTATGAGTTTTGGTAAAAAAAAAAAAAAGAATATTTAGCCATCCAAATGGCCTATATTATTTAACTCAATTTTTTGAAGAAAAATATAAATTTTATCTTACACTGGAGAGTTGTGGTATTTAGAAATTTTTAATGTGAGACAAAGATATGCATATCGGCTTTTCTCCTAAATAATATGAATTATTTCACATTAGATTAATGTGATAGTCATGCAAAAGCATAGGGAGTAGAAGCTGTGTAGAAAAATAAAGCTATAATTCAGAAGAAGATGAACTCTCCTTGTAAGAAAAGAGTTGAACATCATAAACTATTCTAATTTTGTGTTATAATTCAGAAATGCTGACACTCTTTCCATTTTTAAGCAGCCATTCAGCATCTCCTATTTTTTGCAGTTTATTTTGCCATTTTAAAATCAGAAAACCCATATGAATATATTAGGTTGACTTAAATAATATATCAACTCTTCTCTTGTCTTTTTTGTAAGAATATATATAATAAATAAATAATAAACATATCAGCCTATGTTTGATAGGAAAAGATATATACCATAATGAAAAGATAAGAGCAATATTATTAATAGAACAGAAAATGCTCAATACCCAATAGTCATTCCTTCTAAATAACAACAACAACAACAACAAATTGAGTCACATTAATGTATTCAACAAAGCCTTGGTGACATATCAGATGTCATCTGTCATTACATGCTTATTATGTTGTTGGAATAGAATTATAAGGTTTTGCTGACAATTGCTACAGAATATAGTATGTCACATTCTTCTCTTTTTGTTTGGGGGGGTAGGCTGTATTTCATTTCCACTTAGTCTACAGACAGCCTAAAGAAAAAATATATATATGAATCATACTAAAATTGAACTAAGAAATCACATTCTGTGACTTCTTAGATATATAACTAGAAATAGAAACATTCCCCTCTTTGATCCCTTGTTCCTTTCACTATCTTCTTTTTGATGCATGTAATTTTATTTATATAAATTTAGGAAAATATAGTTTTAATTCAAAATGTCCTTTGTTTCCGAGCAATAAATCCTTTTGGAATGGAAATTTACAGAAAGAATTATTTACAGGAATCAACTATAATTACATATAATTCATGTTGCAGCTGCTTGTAATTGTAGTTTTCCCCAGGACCTTTCCCTACTTATAATCACCCGAGAATTGCTTCTTTCTAAATGGTTAATCAGAATAATAATTTTTCTATAACTAGATGCAATGGTATTAAACAATTAGTGAGACACTTTCTTCCCTATAGTGAAAGTGAAGTCACTCAGTCATGTCCAACTCTTTGCGATCCCATGGATGTAGTCTACTAGGCTTCTCTGTCCATGGGATTTTCCAGGCAAGCGTACTGGAGTAGGTTGCCATTTTCTTCTCCAGGGGATCTTCCTGACCCAGGGATCGAACCCAGGTCTCCTGCATTGCAGGCAGATGCTTTACCCTCTGAGCCACCAGGGGAAATTTTTTGATTTGACAGAAAAAGTTTGATGAACACATACTATGTGTAGAAAACTAGCCAAGGTGATGCAAGTTAAGATGCAAAATATTGGGAAATGATACTCTATCTGAGAAAAATTTTTAAGTTTTTCCTGAAGATCAAAAACACAATCATACATGAAACAGTGTGAAAATACTTGTAATAGATATCATTGAAGAAGAACAAAACATAGAATGTTCTTATTTTCCTATGTACAAGACCCATTCCTTCATAAAAAGGTAAAAGTTTAAAATGTCTTCAAATAAACTTGCTTAAGAGACTAATGTAATGCTAGCTCATTGCCGTGTATACTTATGTTGTTGGAGTTCCAAAGACAGTGTAATCCCGTGAAAATATATGAAGTTTGGAATTAATCAGAAAGAAACTCACATCTAGCACTGACCATTTGTGATTAAATGAACTACTTATTTGAGGCAAATTATTTACACTTTCTCAGGTGTCCTCTAATTTAAAAAGAT
Organism: Neotragus pygmaeus; assembly: GCA_006410875.1. NCBI lineage: Eukaryota > Metazoa > Chordata > Mammalia > Artiodactyla > Bovidae > Neotragus > Neotragus pygmaeus. The sequence goes on along the minus strand of SJYV01053625.1, from coordinate 6,165 downwards.
AACTATCTATCTCTTAATTATTAGAAAGATTAATTCAGACACTGTACATGAAAGGCCAACTTATAGCACATCCAGGAATAATAGGCTATTGCAATGGCAGAATCCTATAAGAGGCACTGTGGATAGTGCTTTGTTGTCTTTTAAGCACTAGAATCTTTTATTATAGTAATAATCATAGGATTAATATTCCCTATTTATATGCAATACCTAGAGGTGCCTTTCATTCAGGAATTCATGACAAAAACAAAAGTATATCCTGAGAGCTACTGAATGCATATGATACATTAAAATATATGTAAATTCTAACACATACACAGACACATACATATTTGCTTCTATATAACAAACATAAAAGATTATTCAAAGATGTTTAGTTCCTCCATCTTTAGAAAAATAATGATACCCTTTAGAACCTGTTCAGTCTAGGCAATCTTCTGTGTGTCTGCTAGAGAATTCTTAAAGTTTCTGAATATACTCGAAGTACGGACTCTCTGAGTTGAGTCTCTCAAAACAGTATGCCTCTTGACGTTCATGTCCTATGTAATTCCCATCTTTTTGTTTATGGCTTTGCCCTATGACTCATTTTGAACAATAGAGTCTAATAAAGTGACTCCATGAGACTTCCAAGAATATGTCATTTAAAAAGCCTCATAGTTACTTCCAGGGTCTCAAGAAAACCTTGCTCTTTGAGGGGCTGGGAAACTACTTAAGGGACCCAACTACCGTGGGACAAATACAGATACCCCAGATGTGGCCTTGATTGTCAAAGAGAGATTTCGTACCTGCTATGTGACCGGATAGGTTTATGAAAATTCTGGCTTTCCCAGCAATTGCTAGAAGGTTCTGACACTCCCTGGTGGCTCAGACAGTAAAGCGTCTGTCTACAATGCGGGAGACCAGGGTTCGATCCCTGGGTTGGGAAGATCCCCTGGAGAAGGAAATGGCAATCCACTCCGGGACTATTGCCTGGAAAATCCCACAGACAGAGGAGACTGGTAGGCTACAGCCCATGAGGTCGCAAAGAGTCGGACACGACTGAACGACTTCACTTTTCTGACATCCACATCTCATGGACAGAAAAGTTTTTTTCTCATGACCCTTATGTTGATGAGTGAGAGACAGGAAACTGTAAGAACAAGTGATAGACTGCTTGCTCTTCTTTCCTCTTGATGGGATATTCCAAAATGCTCCAGTTTCACATGGTCTCCAGGAATATATCCCAAGAAACTTAGAAACTAGCTGTGTTTATGGAGAATGGATGGCTCACTCAGTAATAAACCTTGTGTCACTCCGCTTGCCTACTCCTGTTTTCTCACTTCTCTTTTTTACTCACTGTTGTCTGTCTGATTGTCCCTTCCAATAAAATAGTAATAGGAAAGATTTTGGAGCTTCCCCAGTGGCTCAAGAGGCAAAGAATCCTCCTGCAGTGCGGGAGAGGTAAAAGACACTGGCTCAATCCCTGGGTTGGGAAGATTCCCTGGAGGAGGAAATGGCAACTCACACCAGTATTCTTGCCTGGAAAATCCCATGAACAGAGGAACCTGACAGGCTATAGTCCATGGGGTTGCAAAGAGTCAGACACCACTGAGAATTCAAGCAAAATATATATTTTTTTAAAAAAATAGGGCAAGCTTTGGCCACAGCTTCCATTTTCTAGAGAACCTAGATATGATCGCCAGAAAAGGGACATTATAAAATACTTAAACTGACCTGTGCAAGGATAGATTAGAGAACAATAGACGGAAATCTTAGACTTTAGTGACTTTAAAATTGTATTTTGAAAGTTTTACATTTCCCAAAATATTTTGGAAGTCTGACATTTTCTAAGCTTAAATGTTTTAGCTTGGCTTTTTAGTAGCCACCAGGTCCCTGTTCTGCCATGTGAATAAAATTGCGGTCCACTCTGGGTTCGGTTTGAGATACAAGAGGCAAAATACTTTTTATTGTAAATATGCTCAGTTGCAACCCTGCTTTTATATTTAGGATGAATTCAAATTTAAATGTGAGTAGTATTAAAGCCATCTTAAAAAGTGTGGACATACCCCTATGTGTTAATATAACTGATTCACTTTGCTATACAACAGAAACAAACACAACATTGTAAATCAACTAGACTCTAATAAAAATTAATAAAAAATAATATTCTCATTTGAAAATGAATGTCAGCACTATAATGAGCTCTCATGACTTATATTAAAGGGAATGTGATATTGCATAAGAGAGGTCATTTTCTTCTGTAAATGTAAACATTTTATGAGACAGGAAAAGTGCCACTTGAGTCTATACCTCAGCATATCCAAGACCAGGGCTGAAAGTCAGGAGAATTAGCTGCTGGTGCTTAGGGTTTAGAAAGTGCTGAAGGGACGAAAGGCCGACGTGTTGGCTCCAGGTTAGTTCTTATGATCAACTATTCTTTTTATCTTTCCCTAAGACCACCTCTCTCGTTTGCTGCAGAGGATAGGAGGGCTAAGGGGAGGGGGCCAAGAAGGAGCTAGAATGTTTGATTTCAAATAGGAAATGGAATTCCTCAGATGATGGCCCTGTAGCAATGAGAAAAAGCATATTAGCTTAAGTAGGCTGGGAAGGGAGGCAGAGGATAGGGGTAGCAGAATTATTCCCATAATTTAAAGCATTAAAAGTAAATCAAGACAACGGCCTGTTTCGTGTTTAGACCTGTGCAATTTCTGGCCCTCTTTCCACACATTTTTCTTTTGTTTATCTCCTGAGAGATGCCCACATGTGTACAATACAAAGAACTGAGTCATAAAAGCAGAGGCCTGTTAGCCTCCCTGAGGACCAATTAATGATGCTCCAAGTCTTATGGGCAGGCAGATAAAAAGGATAGAGAGAGTGAAGGGAAAGAGGATGAATACTCAACTAGAGTAGGGCAGGATTTCTTTTTTCAGATGTTGGAAGGGACTTCTTTAGCTATTCTTATCTAACTTCTTTGGGGTTTGTGGGTGTTTTTTCTTTCCTATTTTTTTTCCCTCTCTCCACTGCTTCTGTAGTCCCCCTACTTGTAATATGAACAGAGAGAAAAGTCGTACTTCAAAATATCAATTAGACTTTCATCCGAACTGATGACTGCACGAGCCTAGTTGGAGAAAAAAATTTAAAAAAAGGGCCATTTAGAACGTTTCTGCTCCTCCTTTCATATATTGGCAGTTTTATTGATAGGTGCTTGAGTTTGTATTACCATTTGTATCTCCAAGCTGGATATTACTGTGAATTGCAAGGAGCTTTGTAGTTCAACCTTTAACTCCAATCTCACCCCCTACGAGTCCACAGGCCTTTGAACAGCCACAGAGTGGCACTTTGAAATCAGGAGTTGAAAGTGTTTGACATGGAAAGGGGAGCTTGAAAGTCTTGCTCTTTGAACCTTTTCTTTTCAAAGTCCCACAGAAAGTACAGGCGGGACAATAATGGGCAGTCTAGGGGGCTCTCTGAAGAGGGGCTCTGTGATAATGAGGTTTTAAGTGTTTCCCGGCTCCATCCCATTCTGTTTCCTCTGCATGAGGAAATTAAAGCTGTCTTAAAGATAACACAGTCACCTTTGGGTGGCAGTAGTTGAATTTTTTAAGGAAAAAAAAAAAGTTAATTCATTGTTCAATGACATTGTGAGAAACATCCAGCCAGCCAGTGNATTCTGTTTCCTCTGCATGAGGAAATTAAAGCTGTCTTAAAGATAACACAGTCACCTTTGGGTGGCAGTAGTTGGATTTTTTAAGGAAAAAAAAAAAGTTAATTCATTGTTCAATGACATTGTGAGAAACATCCAGCCAGGCAGTGAAGACTAGAAAGTAGACATCACAATTCTCTCTGGCCCAGGGAAGTTGGAAGAATGTAGCATGATGTTTCAAAACTTTCTAGTGACCAGGAAGAGGCTGTAAAAGGGAAGAGCAAATATGACTCCATATTGGATTTTCTTTTCACTCTAACTTTTGTATTCCATTGCTTTTACTACTAGCTAAAAATGTTTCTCTAGTTTGAAATATAACAGATAACCCAAACTCAAGTCACTGACTTTCAAAGGTATAACACTTTCCCATTCATGTAGTGAAAAAGTTGAAGAAAGAGAATAACTTTTGTCTTGTGGAAGCCTCATAGGAATATCTTGACCAGACCCACCTGGGCAGCTGCAGCAATGAAGGATTCTGACATCAAGAAATTTGATACAACTAGCTACACCCCTCCCCTTTTAGCGTAAAAGTAGCCTGAATTCTAACTCTGGTAGAATGGTGTTTAGGGACATTAGTCCACCATCTTCTCGGTCTGCTGGCTTTTCTAACAAAGTTATCATTCCTTGTTCCAGCAACTCATCTCCAATTTATTGATTTGGTAACAGGGTGATTTCTGAAGCTAATCTACTGAAGGGAAGATGTGCTGCTTACCTTTACTTGAACAGAAATTTGGTCATTACTGTGGCTTGACCACACTTTACTGCTTAGCTGAGAACTGGATTAAATTTCGAGCCCATCATTGGTTTTAAAACCAAATTCAGATCTTTGATGAGTATGGTGAGGTAAGATCATGCCTCAAACTTTGGGATGATTTAACTCAATGCCAACAGAACGAAAAGCTGAAGTTGCAAGGAAAACAGCTCTACATGTATTTTCTGTTTTATTGGACATCCTTTGAGGATGAAGATGCTTCCATCACAGCAGTCTTTAAAATACACATCTTATCTTTCATGAAGTCCTCCTTTCCACCAGTGTACACTCCCTTTGTATCAAATCCATTATGGTGATGGAATGAAGAAAGCAAAACAGACTGCAAAGCAAAGCAATGAATGACATTGAATTTGATGTATTAAAAATAACAATTTATCGATACATTCGGTCTGGTGTCTAAGATAATCAACAGCTAACCATATCAGATGGAAATTTAATCAGTGTTAAATTTGAAAAAGGAAAAAGCAACAAGAATATTTATTAACCACCTAATATGTGACTGACACAGTATGTTCCAATGTGCTTTACAGATGTTTTCCTATTAGCCTTCTTTATAACCTAGAGACAGGTATGGTTATCCCTAGTTTATGGATGACCTTGAGAGTTATAGACAGTAAGTAGCTAAAACATGATCACAATGCTAAAAAGTAGTGAAATCAAAAATTTACATCCAATCACTGTGATTTCAGCATTCATGATTTTTGAATTGTATGGCAAATGGGTGGGTGTGTGCTCAGTCACTTCAGTCATGCGCAACTCTTTGCAACCCCATGAATTGTAGCCTGCCAGGCTCCTCTGTCCATGGCATTTTCCCAGCAAGAATACTGCAGTGGGTTGCCACAATCTCTTCCAGGGGATCTTCCTGACCCAGGGACCAGAGTCGCGCCTCCTGCATCTCCTGCATTACAGGCAGATGTTTACCTCTGAGCCAAAGAGGAAGTCCTATGGCAAAGAGTATCAGGAATTAATTCATAACAAAGACATATTTTGAGTAAATTATCTAGATCATTTATTATAACAATGACTATTAATCTCATTTTGGTATCAACAAATTGCCTTCTTAAATAAAGAGAAATTAAACACATTTAACATAGTTTTAAAGATTTGGGGGGTTAAGAGTATATACCAAGTCCTAAGTGAAAACTTTTTCCAAACATTCTCATTAACCAACAATAATACATAATGCAGTTGTTGAAAACGATTGAAATGTAGAGAGTCTGGAAATAGCTACCTGAATCCTTTATATAAATACCTTTTAATTATCTCTATGGTCAGTATAAATCTAAAAGCAAGTTTTCATTAGAACATGATATTTTGTTGTGTTCCAATACCAAAGTAATTTATGCTATTTTTGTGGCCATTCCTGAAGGATGAAAAAAACTGGACTAAAATATAAGAACTCTCTGGGTTGTTATGGTTTATTAATTGAATAAAGAGTACCTTTTTTTTCTGTGCTTTGAAATCCAAAAAACATATATTTATTTTCTATCATGAAATGGTGTTTTCTTTGCATAGCTAACGTTCACTATACTGTGACTACATAAGAGCGAGTTAAAAATAATGATCGTTACTCTAATAAGCATAGACCCTTGTGAAATCCCTTCTGGCAGTAGATTGTTTTATACCCTCCACAGTTTCTTGAATAACTAATTTGTGGATCAGTGTTTTCTATGTTCTGACCTATTTGAAATACAAGCACTTTGTTATAATAAAA
>SJYV01053618.1:0-29471 GCA_006410875.1 Neotragus pygmaeus | reverse complement strand
GGACTGCAGCCTACCAGGCTCCTCCGTCCATGGGATTTTCCAGGCAAGAGTAGTGGAGTGGGGTGCCATCACCTTTTCCGACTTCTAGGCTAGAAGCCCTGAAACATTGACAAGGCCTTCCAGGTTCTTAATAATCAAATAGAACACACATAAATCAATTTAAAAATGGCCACAAAGATTTGGAAAAGACCTCAGAAATCCTTTGACTCAATTCTTCTCACCTCAGTGAAGGAATGGTTTCTACAAAAGCCTTAAGATGAGTCCTTCACTTGATTGTCTTCTGGGACTAAACAATCACTCTCTGGGAACATTCTATTCAGGGATAGAAAGTTTATTTGGATATCAAGGCAGAAATGGTGACCCTGTAACTTCAGCTTCTTAGCCTTACTTCTTTCTTCTAGGGAAATAAAGAAATCTCTTCCCCTTTCTACATCACCCCATTGATACTTGATATTTCTCACGTCTTCCTCTCATTTCTCCTCCAGTTATTAAGAGGAATACTATTTAATAAGAGCAGAGGGTAATTGGTGAGCCTAGGATTATGATTCAGGAAGCTAGTATCCCAGCTCTAGATCTGCCATTAGCTCATTGTGTGGTCCTGAATAAGTTCCGAATGGGCTGGTATGGTACTTTTTTCTTAAAATGGGATGATGGAAGAAGGGATGGCAGGGGGCAGATGTGTATCAGAGCTTGGAAAGTTGTAAATATGGTTGTCAGAGTGGGGCAGGGCATAGATGTGACTATTCTGACCCTCACTCTCTCTCTGTTGGAGCAAAAGCATTCAGGAGTTAATAGTCCACTGAATTCTTCCCAGGCCCAGCAGCCAACAGGATGCAATAGCTCTTAATATCCAGGATAGTGGTACATCCTTTAAAAAATTTCTTCTAAAAACGGCAGAATCCTTCCAGGGCTCTGGTCCTGGGAGAGCGAGAAATCTTGAGGAAAGTGACTTCCGCGTGTGTTTTGCAAGGTGCAGCGTATAAACAGTCCTGACCTAAAGAATGAATCCCCAGTGTCACAATCATGATAATATGACTGGGAAAGGACTTGGGAAGATGCCTTGCCAGAGAAGCTTGGCAACAGGCATGCCCTATGCAGCGAGCTAGTGGGACTCTTACAATCCAGAAGAGTTACCGACAAGCACGGGGGCTGGCATTTCCCCTGGGGCAGCGTAGCTTTGATTGAAATGGGGCCCAGGCTCTGGCATGCCCTGTTACTGAACTGAACCAGACATTTGCCAGGATGTGACAGTGCACCGCTTCATGTCCTACTGTACCTTAGCCAAACAGTTCAGGAGGCTTAGTAGCTTAAGCAAGTTTGTTCTGCCAAATAGATCTAAACCAGGGTCAAAATGCTAGTGACCCCATGCATTTTGATCATGGTTCCTGTACTGGCTGAGAAACACAGGCTTTTCAAAACATCTGAGTTATCCTTAAAGTTCTAATAGCGTCATTGGTGTTGATGGATTATCTTCTCTAGTCCAGGAGATAATAAAACCCTTTTTCTATATGTGGCTTAGCTAGTGGATTTTACCATAGAAAGTATCTTTATTTTCTCCCCTTTTATTTATGGAGAACTGTCCTTGAATAGCTATTTAAAAAACCACTCAGGGTAAGCACAAGTCATTTTGTTAATGATTATCCTTCATCAAACGGTACCCATTTTCATAATGAGAAAATAGCCACATGCCTAAAGCTAGCAAATTAATTAGCTAATACAACCAAAATAAATTAAAAGATCTACAGACAGTGGGGGCGCTAAGCAGTTAGAATGAACACATCTGAAGAGAAAATAATTTATCTTTGTATCCCCAGGACAAGTAGGTACTCAGTAAATGTTTGTGGAATTGATTTCAGTTCAGCCTTCTCATAGACTTAGAGCCAGTAAAACATTTTCTCCCTAAATTAACTATTTTCCAAAGCATGTAAGCATGCTCCTTTTCCCCTTCTAAATCTTTGAATGCACCCCGTTTACTTCTTTTAGGGGACCATCAGTTCAGTTCAGTTCAGTCGCTCAGTTGTGTCCGACTCTTTGCGACCCCATGAATCGCAGCACTCCGGTCCTCTCTGTTCATTATCATCTCTCGGAGTTCACTCCATTGAGTCCATCGAGTCCGTGATGCCATCCAGCCATCTCATTCTCGGTCAACTTAAAAAGCATCCCCTCACCTCATTTTCACAACTAGTGTACTAATTTTTGTCATGGAAATAATGGCAAGGAAACAGAAGTTCTGACTTGAGTCCCACTAGCAATGTTTGGCCTACTTAAACAATAAAACGAATATCAAAGAGGATTTAACAAATTCAGCATTAACAGAGAAGTTAACATTTCATTTCAGCAATGAAAACTTGAGCAAAACAAATATGTGGTGGGGATTTTTCCAAAGCCTCAAGTCTTTTAGGAGAGTAGGAAATTCCTATTTTATGGAACAGAGGGAAGATTTGAAGGCCCTTGGTAAGGGGTTCTTTTCAGAAGAGAGAAGGTGAGCAGGCCACCCTGGGCACCTCTATGAAAATCCTTTTCCACATCCCAAGTTGCTTGGTGCTCACATGCAGGTGCAGACAGAACATTTTATTTCCTTAACAGGATGTTGGTTCTGATCTAGAGCCAGGCTGGAGTCATTGATAAAAACATTCCTGAATTGCAAATAACTATTGTTCTAGGAGCTGGTGGAGGGAACATTCTCTTATCAAGCTGGTTTTGTAGTTACTGAGAAACCTTTCCTTTCTGCTTTAAGTAAAGGGTAATTCCTCTGACTGAGACGCCCTTTCCCCAGGCCATCTGCTGCCCGCCCACCTCCTTTCAGGGCTCAAGCTTCACTTCCCTTGTAAAGAAACTTTTGAACCAGGTGGAAGGGACCACGCCCTGCTCTTTGCTCCTGCTGAGCCCTTTGCTGACTGGAGAAACTGAAGGCTTCAGAGCCTTAACCGCCCAACTAAGAAATTAGAAATTAACTTTTATTTACTTCTAGCTCAACAAGTGTTGGTCCAGTGCCGCTCCACCAGTCGTCGTGAGCAGGAAGCCCATCACACACGTCTCTGCCTCTGCGGTAACAAGTGAGAGTGGAGAGAAGTGAAAGCTGCTCGGTCATGTCCGACTCTTTGTGACCCCGTGGAATAGTCCATGGAATTCTCCAGGCCAGAACACTGGAGTGAGTAGCTGTTCCCTTCTCCAAGAGGTCTTACCAACCCAGGGATCAAACCCAGGTCTCCTGCATTTCAGGCGGATTCTTTATCAGCTTAGCCACCAGGGAAGTCCAAGTAAGAGGGATGTCATTGCCAGATTTGCCTGCAGACCCACTTGTGAGGTCTCTCACAACAGGGGATATCTATAACAAAGGCCAAGGTGCCGGAGACCACTCCCCAAGTCACACTGAATACTCGCGGGCACTCCCCAAGTCACACTGAATATTCGCGGGCTTCACAGAATGCTCAAAGCTAACGTGTTTCATCCCCATGAGCTCATTTGATCCTGGGAAACAAATTGATGGATTCCTCCTTTACAGACAAATCAAGAGAGGTTAAGAGAACAAGAATGTCCCTCCAACCTTTGACATATGGGTACAGGAAAATCATACAGATTTGAGGATCATAGAGGATATGAATTCATAGAAGCACAGGAAGGATCTTCTCAGTGTTCTGCCTCTTCTTCAGGAAAGACGCCTTGGCTGGGCTGATGAGCCAATTCCACATTTAAATCTCTTTGAATATTTTCAAAGTACCCATATAACACTCTGCATATAAAATGAGTCAAACCTCAAAGCAGATCATAGTTAACATCCCCAGATTTGGTGATTGGCATTTTCCCTCCAGGGAATAAGTCCATCGTCTCTTGGGATCAATCAACTTTGTTATATGCTTGGTCTGTTTGCTAGAACTCTTGTCTTCAAGTTTCTTAAGTGGCCTAATCAGCTGGTTGGCTTACTTACATTGTGAGGAAAGCTCCAGAAATCTATGTTTAACAGTATCCGGTGATATTTGTTAGGAGTTGGAATTAGACCTTGAAATACGTTGAGTGGTATTCGACCAGGAGCCAGGTATTCATATACATTTGGGCAGAGTCTGTCTCGTTCTTCACAGTGTGTTTTGGTTTAGCGCACATGTAAAAGGTACTCACGAACACTGTGCTGAAAGGTGCTGTTGTATTTTTACTATGCATGTGGAACTCACAGTTGCTTGTTTTGATGCATGTGTACATAATAAAGAGAAAGGTAGTTTTTCTCATTTGGCATAGATGGCAGGAAAATGAATTCCTTTTCTTGAAGAACATTTATAAGAAATATCAGTTCTTTTTTTTTCATTTTTTTTTTCGGTAAGGCATTAAAGTATGTGTTTGGGGGAACTGATGAAGGATTTTGCCTCTGAAGTGTTTGGACTATTTCTGGGGCTTTGAATTTTGTTTTTAAGTTTCCTGAACTGAAGCAAATGCTGCATAATAAAATTGAACAGTACCTAGACCCTATGCTTGACAAATGCTTAGGAGCCAGGGATGGAAATGTTCCATTCATTTGGTGATCAGTGTTTTAATGTTTAGAAAGTCTCCGCTCTTCCAGTCAACTGTGATAATAGTCCTGCTGTCTTCTGCCTTTTTCTGATTAGTATTCTCATCAGTCAGGTACATAAAGTATGAATTTTTGGCCCCTAAATTTCTTAACCACTGTTTCTATCAATGCTCCGACAAAGCCTCCTGGTTATAATTACAAGTGAGGAAAATTAGGACCTAAGAAGCAGAGGACCTCCATACAATGACATCTGTCTTACCACTATAGCAAGAAGGCTCCGAAGAAGGTTTTATCTTCTTTTGTGTAATCCACCAAAGAGATATCGCTGACATTCACCATCAGCTTGTCTCCTTCGTTCAAGGAGAACATGGCCCCCAGGTAGATGGGCTGGAACCAGTTGCTGCCTATTTCACACACTGACTTGGTCCCCGTTAGGAGCTGGGTTGGTTCGGGGTAGCTGTCTGTTACCTTGGTGATGACCACGATGATGGAGTCTGGCTTGTCTGGTCGCCTCCCTTGGCTGATCTCCCCACACTCAGATGTGGTCCCTCGGAAGGTCACCTGGGAGTAAACGAAGTAGTCTCCCGCCTCTGGGATCACCANCCTTGGTGATGACCACGATGATGGAGTCTGGCTTGTCTGGTCGCCTCCCTTGGCTGATCTCCCCACACTCAGATGTGGTCCCTCGGAAGGTCACCTGGGAGTAAACGAAGTAGTCTCCCGCCTCTGGGATCACCAGGAATTTGTTGGTGTAATTCATCCGGTTCTTGGTGAAGGCCAAGCCAAGCTCATGTTCCCAGTGCAGAGCTGGGAACTGATTTTTCAACGGCTGCATGGGAGTCTGTTTCACAACTGCAAAGATAAGAGGGTGGTTTCATTGCTGGTGTCAGAACCTAAGGAATTTGCTAAGAAGAATCTTACATCATTTTCAAAGGGTAAAGAGACTGGATAAAAGCAACGCTAACAGTCTCCTTGAGAAGGAATGAGTAGAGAATGTGTGAATGGGCATACACTTCTGTTCAGAGAGTAGCATCTTAGGCAGGTGACCTCAAGCAAATCATTTTGCCTCTCTGGACTTGAATTTTCCTGTTTGATAAATTTGAATTTTTTCTGAGCCCGCTGATCTTGGAAACCAAAGGTTAAAAAAAATCTCCTACTCTCCTTTCTCCAGGCACCTGAAATTCTGTCCACCCTCAACCTGATCCTCAACCTGAGCCAGCCTCCTGAAAATATGCTGGCCTCAGGATAAAGCATTCATTGAGCTGATCAAGCCAAACTTCCATCCCACTTCCCCATACATGGTTCTTTTTAGCTGTATGTTCTCCCTTCTATAAAAGGAAAACCCTTCAGCCTATCTCTTGAGAAACTTGTAGACTTTATGGTCCAAGGTCCTTCCGTTTGCAAGTCTCTTCCCTCTCAGACCTCCCCACTTTGCAATAATCCTTTTGCATGAAATATTTATTAAAGAGGATTTGTTTTTTTTATGTACTTTTCCTTAAAAACAACAAAAAAAGAACATTAAAAAAGATGAAAAGGAGAGAATACCAGTGGAAAGGATTAAGAGATAATGTATGTTAGGAACATCCTCTAAACCACATTCACTTTTACTAGCCTTTTGGTTTCGGAAATGCTCTGCTACTGAGAGCAATGTCAGAGAGAGTCATGTTCCCTATTGCTCGCTTTCAATGCCTATTCCAGAGCCACGTGAAGCACAGGCAGTAATTAATAAAAAATTAGCATGTAGAACACCAGAGATCCAGAAGATTTTGCAATGCTTCTCCCACATCAAAAGGGCCAAAATGTAAGCCAAAATACCACAGACTTGAGGAGTGAAAGAGGCTGGGACTCTGGGCCACCGAGGCCCAGTTCTAAGCCTGACTCTATAACATGGAGGCTCTTCTGTGTGAAACTCAGCCTCCTGTCTGTGAACTGGAGACAAAGCGCTCTCATAGTCTTGTTCTAAAGAGCAGATGAATGGAAGAGACGTGGATGTTTTTATCGTGATGGCTGGATACAGTGTTACTTCTATATACATTTATTCTCTTTCCCCAAATAAGCTAACATCTTTCATTTTGACATTAAAAAATAAACCTTTTTCATTTTATATATACTTTATATGTTTTTAAGTAAGTAAGTAAATTCGCTCAGTCATGTCTGACTCTTTGCGACCCCATGGACTGTAGCCTACCAGGCTCCTCCCTCCATGGGANTTCATTTTGACATTAAAAAATAAACCTTTTTCATTTTATATATACTTTATATGTTTTTAAGTAAGTAAGTAAATTCGCTCAGTCATGTCTGACTCTTTGCGACCCCATGGACTGTAGCCTACCAGGCTCCTCCCTCCATGGGATTCTCCAGGCAAGAGTACTGGAGTGGGTTTCCATTATATGTTTTTATGTTTGCATTATTTAAAATGGTGGCTCAGACAGTAAAGTATCTGCCTGCAATTTAGAAGACCTGGGTTTGACCCCTGGGTTGGGAGGATGCCCTGGCTACCCACTACAGCTTTCTTGCCTGGAGAATCCTATGGACAGAGGAGCCTGGAGGGCTACAGTCCATGGGCTTGCAAGTTGGACACAGCTGAGCGACTAACATTTTCATTTTCACATACATTATATAGAACGTATGAATGAATGCTTTTTATGAGGTTTTGTTGATAGCAGAAAAAAGATGAATATAATCAAACCATTGATTCAAACCATTGATTTTGAATAAGATAACCTGTAATAAAACTGGTACTTTTCAGAAAAAAAAAACACATTTTAATTTCCTACAACTGCTTTTGCAATTCATAGCAATAACCATTATGTACTGTTGGCCACAGTTTGTGGATAGGTTATATTTTAAACAGTGTTCAGCAAACTTCTCACCTGTTAAGTGACCGAAACCTGGTTCCTGGATGTTCTAGAGTGTCTTTCCCTTTGCCGACTGCATTGTGACTTCCTTTGCGATTACGACACACGCTTAGAATGTGCGTGGTCTTCCCTGATCCCCGCACTGAGCGGGCCCTGGACAGCCCTGTCGTTTCTCTGCAAAGTCTGTACAAGCCACATTCACCAGGCGCCTCTGCGAGGCTCTACTCTTTCTCTGTGGGTGATGCAATAGATTTTAAAAAGTCATCTCCTGGAACATCCCTGGCAGTCCAGTGGTTAAGACACCACGTTTCCACTTCAGGGGACACAGGTTCCATTCCTGGTCAGTGAATTAAGATCCCGTATGCCAAGTGCAGTCAAAAATTAGAAAAACAAAAAACCACCTTAATTTCAGATGATTAGAAGCAAAAGCGTATATTTTCTAGACAAAGTCAGTTCTGTTAAATTGGTGTGCAGTTAGCTAGGTCAACAGAGCAGCATGCAGGACTTTGAGTAGCGAGTATGTTGTAGTGGAAATAGTTGGAGTCTGTCTCAAATCTCAACTCTTCCTCGTCCTGTGACTTGGGAAAGTGAATTGAGTTGTCTGAGCCTCCATTTCCCCAGCTTATTGGGCTGATATGCAGCTTGAAAGAGATCGTGAATGTAAAATGTCTACCATAGTGTTTAGTTTTTGAAAGTGTTAGTTGCTCAGTTGTGTCTGATTCTCTGAGACCCCATGGACTGTAGCTCGCCCAGCTCCTCTGTTCATGGAATTCTGCATGCAAGAATACTAGAGCGGGTTGCCATTCACTTCTCCAGGGAATCTTCCTGACCCAGGGATCAAATCCAGGTCTCCTGCACTGCAGGCAGATTTGTTACCACCTGAGCCACTAGGGAAAACAGCAGTGCTTGAGACATATTAAAAGCTCAGTAAACCTGGGGTAGATTCCTGTTCCAATTTCCATCCCCCCCATTAGGAAAAGGAATGGCATCTCCATACTTGGTTTCTAGGATTTTCCTGCCAAGCCTGTTCAGTATCTCCCATTTTCATAGGTAAGTGGTGAGTGATAGCAACTGACATCTCCCTGGCCCTCATCCTCACTTAGGACTCGCCACAGCCCCGCCTTGGTCAAACATTAAGGCAAATGCGGGCCACAGGGATATCCCTTTGTGGGTTGCAGACTTTGTTATAGGTCAGAAGAATATGCTTCTTTTAACGCTCTAGTATTTCAGTGGGTTTTTAATACATCCTTCTGCACTGTCTTGCTTTCGTCTCTGCAGTCTTAGAAGTATGTGTGACTCCATACACAAGGTGTCAGGAATGTCGACACTAAACTTGGGAATCTGACTAACTGGTGATGCTAAGAGATTGCTCTTAATCTTTTCACAAATGAAAATTCTTTAGAAATACCTAGCTGAATGTAAATATCCAATAACTTCATCTTGAATAGAGCACAGATGGACTCAATAAATTGGCAACTCAGGGGAGCATTCATCTTTGACTAGATTTATAATTATGTGACTCTCTGAATCTGAGAAAAGTCATTTCTGAATGACCAAGTGTGAGAATGAAGGGAGAAATGATAGAGAAGGAGGAGAGCTGATAGAATCTGAAAGAAAATGCCCAAGACACAAAGGGGCTTTGGACCCTTCAAGGGAGGAAGAAATCTGAAAACCCTTGACCACATCTGGTTACCAAGGGGTGTGGTTTCTGTTTTAAAACTACACACTTGAGTTTTGGCAAACACTGAAAGAAACCTCAGGTCCATGGCCCATAGCCTCTTCGAAAACACACTCGGAAGATATTACCTGTCAGGTGTGCCCTTGGTTTCTCCCTGTCAGCTCCAGGAGGTACGTCTGTAAGGAAAGGAGAAAAATGCTTGTATGAGTGGGGGGGGTGACTGGAGTGAAGACAGCATTTGGGGAGTTGCATGGTGCCTGCAACTGGAGAGAAGCATTCTTCTCCTCCAGCTTGGTTCAGGGTTCCCCCCAACCCAGGGGCAGGGCAGCCTCAGAAGAAATAACCTTGAACACAAATGAATCTTGACCCCATGACTTTGGCCAAGTTATCCACCCTGAAACTCTGTTTTCTCCTAAGATGGGCACATCAATTCCTACCATGGATGATGAGTGCTCAGCATGACTCCTGGCACATGGTTGGTGTTCAGCAAAGCTCATCTTGCCTTTCCTTTGCTTCTGTCTGTTCTGTGGGAGCTGATTGGCCTTCTTCATTGTCCCTTCAGCTGTGTTCTCTGAGCCATCTGAAGGTGCTGACAGAGCCAGCTGGGGACTGCCCGGTAGATACGTAACCTTGGCAAATCCCCTTCCCTCTCTGGACCTCTGTTTCCCTGTCAGTTCTCAGAGATGATTATATTGGATAACTGTGTTCTAACTGTAGTAATAAACGTGATGTCACTGATGATAAAAAGAAAAATTATGGCATACATTTGATGTGCTAGGTATTGCGAAAATACCTTTCTAGGAGTTAACGTAATCCACACTAACCTCGAGAGGTTGGTGCTATTATCATCATTTTTATAGGTGAGTAAACTGAGACCGAGGAAGGTGAAATTATTTGTTTAAAGACTGTCAACTCCACAGGCCATACACTTGGCCGTGGCACCATTCTGCCTTCCTAGTAACTGAGGAGGAGCCTCACTTTTCCTCTGAGTCTGCATCTGAACTTCCCACATACCAGAACTGCAAGAAACGTTCTTGCACCCCACAAGAAATGACATAAAATGTGAACACACTTACAAGCTCGCTGATGCGAAGGTCCAATCTCCTGTTCTTTGGGAGTCTGTTGGGAAAGAAAGGCATGGTTCAGGTCATCTGTGGTCCTTGTGACCCACTGCCCATATCATGAGCACAGTTAAGATGCTGCTGCTACCCAGCCTTGGTCCTCAGAGATCAGGGAGATGGGCATGGGAACATTAGGTTGATGGAAGTCTTGCACCCAAGCGCTCTCCTTTCCTCTTCCAGCACCCCAATGACCTTTCTCTCTCCTAGGCTTGTCTCTGAAGCTCAGCTTTAAAATTTTGTCCTGAGAGCTTTTCCTGCTCTATTCTAGGGCACTCTGACATCTTATCGTTGTTTCTGTTATTTGAACAAATAGCCACAGTTGCTTTATTTTCTTTTCTTCAGCACAATTTAAAAATTGGAACTGTTGCAAAAAATGAGACTGAAAAAGAAATAACTATACTCTCTCATCATCACCCTCTATAATTCTGCCTTATTGCTTTGTAATATATGAAGACTTTTCCATTCTTGCAACCCTAGTTTGTGAGCCATTTCAGATACCAAAGGGTAGTTAAAGAGTAACTGCTTTGAGGGGTAGACAGACTGGATTTGAATCCTTTTTCTACCATTTATTAACAGTATAATCTTGAGCAAGATACTTCCATTCTGAGCTTTGGCATTTTAATTTGAAAAATGGGAATAATAACATCCCCAGCAACAGATAACCCCTGGGTCAGAGATGAAGAAAATGTATGAGTCAGTGTGGAGAAGGCCTAGGAAATGAAGAACCACCACTCATAAGACCTGCATACGAACTCAGGAGCAAAACTAAGTTCTTAGTTTAGGAATAAGATCACTGTCTTACATTATCCAATGTTCTCTTCTCTGCTACAATTTTGACTCAACTCAGGGTCTTCTGATTTGGTTCTTGTAACTACATAGTCCATGTGACCACTGATCATAGTGTCACCATGAACACTTGGTTAATTTTACATTTTAAAATTCATGTATGTGTGTGTGTGTGTGTGCTTGTGGATGAGAAACTGTGTGAGTGAGAGAAGACAGTTTCATCAGTGGGAGAGGGTTTAAGCCAATGTGTTTTTGCATCTGTGTGTCTACACATGTTGTGTGTGTGGACTCTCTGCATATGCACATGGGGTCTTATGGATGTAACTGGGTTGCTGGTGGGTCTAGGTCGGAGCAGTTCTGTGATAACAGTGATCTTGTTAGAGCCAGGCCACCAGGCTTGTGTTACTCCCAAGACGCGTTGCCTAACGTCTACTAGCAGCCTCCACTCGAATTGCCCAGTGACTCTCTCCGCTTCCCGGCGCCTTTCTCCACTTCCTAGTTGTGTTGGTGGTGCCACTACTGGTTCCCTTCAGGTACCAGGCCTGAGATTTGCCGGCTTATTTCCTCTTACACAAACCCAAGTATTATTTTTATTTTGAAAATTTTGTCATTCATGCCTCTACTCCAAGTTTCAGCACGCTGCTCTCCTGGATCCTTCCCACAGCCTCCTAACAGGTCTTCCTCCACCTGGTTCCTTCTCTTCTTGAGCCCATCTCTTAAGCTGCCTTCAAAGGGCTTTTTCTAAAGCATCACTCTGAGACACAACTCTGATCCTAAACCTTCAGTGCCCCCTATAACCTTTCAGGCACAGTGCTGAATGCTTATGTTGGAATTAAAGTCCCAGCTCCCACCCCAGCCTTGTTATCCACTGTTTATCCCTTTCCATGTCTGTGGGGTCGCACAGAGTCGGACACGACTGACGTGACTTAGCAGCAGCAGCAGCAGCATGTTTTCTGTGGCTTCCCTGGTGGCTCAGCGGTAAAGAATCCGCTGGCAGTGCAGGAAACACATGGGACACAGGTTTGATCCCTGCATCAGGAAGATCCCCTGGAGGAGGGCATGGAAACCCACCCCACTATTCTTGCCATGGACAGAGGAGCCTAGTGGGCTACAGTTCCCAGGGTCACAAAGAGTCACACATGACTGAAGCGCCGGAGCAAGAGAGCAGCAGGTTCTCTCTACTCTAGTCATGAGAGGCGACTGGCGACTAAGTGAGTGATTCAAGAGACCTGAAAAAGGCCGTAAATGCAGCCTTATTTATTCCCTGAGCAGCGGCACTGTGCTGTGCTAAGCCCTTCATGTGCGTTTCCTCCTTCATGCTGGCAGTGAGTCTCTGCAGTGGATGCTCTTTATATCCTCATATTGAAAATTAGGCCTAGGGACACTAAGAAACTTGCCCAGTGTCTTACACCTGGAAAGTGGAGGAGCAGGGCTTTAGCCCAGGCCAACTGACTCCAGAATCCTAAGTCCTCAGCCATTATTCCTTCTAACTTCTGGGCAAGTTCCTCATCTGCTGAGGTGGATGGATAAGTCCTAGAGGTTCCATGCACTATGGCAGTGGGGGAAACACAGAGTCCAGAAAACAGGAACTTGGCCCACAAGTGGGGGAATCAGGGGGAATTACCCTTGAACTGAGTCTTACAGGTATTAGCCATGTAATAAAGATAATGACCATTTTAGACAAGGCCGGAAGCTTGTGCAAGAGTGAAGAGGCTCAACAGAGCACTGGAGCAGTTGGGAAACTGGGGTTTCTGCTGCCAGATGAACACATTATATGCTTTTAGCATAGCGCCATGAGCACAATTGTCTTTGAACTCTTAAACCCAATCAACATGATGAACTTATCCAGCATGAAGAACTTGGATTAGCTTGGTAGGCAGGGAGGCAGCCGAGAAATGAGCTTACTCTGTAGCCTGTTTCCTTACTTGTTATTGACACAGCTGATAAAGGACTTGATCCTTTGACAAGGTAGGAAACTGAAGGTGAGTTTTCAGAGAGAACTGGGTAGCCTGGTTGCATCCCCTGGTGTAGGAAACGGTACCTTCCCCGGTTGGCCTTCACTTCGTTTAGTTCTTCACTGAGAGATCTTTGTGAACATCTTGCTTATTTTTGTCTAAGCAGACTTTCAGCTAAGAGTCTGGAGCATTTCTCATGGCTCAGAGTCCGATTGTCTTTAGCAAGAATTTGGGAGTGAACACATTTCCCTATTTGCTCTGCTGATTTATGTAACTTGGGCACACATTTTATTTTCATATATGGATGGATGTGTGTGGGTTTGAAGTGGCCCACCCAGCATCCTGCAAAACATCTGGAGGCTGCGATAGTGCCTGCCAGTTGGCAGGTTTGAAGAACAAAACATTCCAAGAGTCTCCAAGAAGAGGGTCAGCTGGGACTCTCCAAGAACAGCGTCTAAAGCCTTCCGTTGCCATGTCTCTCTCTTTCTGTAAAAAGTGATGTCTCTATTTTTATTCTTGGTTGTACTGCGCCTTCGTTGCTGCCCGTGGGCTTTCTCTGGTGGTGGCGAGCGGGGGCTTCTCTGTGTTATGGTGCGTGGGCCTCTCACTGCGGGGGCTTCTCTCGCTGAGGTGCACAGGCTCTAGGGCACGCTGGCTCAGGCGGCGCAACTCATGGGCTCTAGAGCGCATGCTCAGTGACTGTGGCCCATGGACCTAGTTGCTCCATGACATGTGGAGTCTTCCTGCATCAGGGATTGAACTCGTGTCCCTGGCATTGGCAGGAGGATTCTTATGCACAGCAACACCAGGAAAGACCACTTTTTCTCTATCATGGAAGGAAGATGACTGTGATGAGAAGGAGGAATGAATAAACAGGAGATTTGAGAGGATGAAACAGAGTTTTTGAGGCAAGGTTTATGCACATGTCCTGGCTCAATGCCTGTTGCTCTCAAGGTGGTTGCTTAGGAAAAATGTCAGTAAGTGGCTTACTGTCTTCCAACCCGACTCCTCTTTATCACTTTTGGTTATTCTGGGGTACCAAGGGGATGATGGCTCCTGAGAAATGCTGGTTACTGCAACATTAGCTCACAAATCTGAATAGATACAGAATCTAAGAGCACCCCTGAGAAATACAATTCTCTTTCCCATATCTATTTCCCATTAAATGCCTTCTCACATCACTGGCTGAGAACAAGGATCCAAGTTTTATTTTCCCTTAAGAGCATTTATCACTCCCTGAAGTGTTGTTGCTTATTTGTGGGCTTATTGCTTCGTCTCTCTAGCAAGACTTGGTCTGGCTTGCTCACCCCCACATTCCTAGCATCTCAGACAGTGCCTGGCTCTCCCACTGGATTGTCCAATTGATGCCCAGGCACCAGGATGACAGACAGAAGAGAGAGCAGAAGATGGAGTAAGATTCAGTTTCAGTGACTTTAGCCAGAATTTTACAANATTTTCATATATGGATGGATGTGTGTGGGTTTGAAGTGGCCCACCCAGCATCCTGCAAAACATCTGGAGGCTGCGATAGTGCCTGCCAGTTGGCAGGTTTGAAGAACAAAACATTCCAAGAGTCTCCAAGAAGAGGGTCAGCTGGGACTCTCCAAGAACAGCGTCTAAAGCCTTCCGTTGCCATGTCTCTCTCTTTCTGTAAAAAGTGATGTCTCTATTTTTATTCTTGGTTGTACTGCGCCTTCGTTGCTGCCCGTGGGCTTTCTCTGGTGGTGGCGAGCGGGGGCTTCTCTGTGTTATGGTGCGTGGGCCTCTCACTGCGGGGGCTTCTCTCGCTGAGGTGCACAGGCTCTAGGGCACGCTGGCTCAGGCGGCGCAACTCATGGGCTCTAGAGCGCATGCTCAGTGACTGTGGCCCATGGACCTAGTTGCTCCATGACATGTGGAGTCTTCCTGCATCAGGGATTGAACTCGTGTCCCTGGCATTGGCAGGAGGATTCTTATGCACAGCAACACCAGGAAAGACCACTTTTTCTCTATCATGGAAGGAAGATGACTGTGATGAGAAGGAGGAATGAATAAACAGGAGATTTGAGAGGATGAAACAGAGTTTTTGAGGCAAGGTTTATGCACATGTCCTGGCTCAATGCCTGTTGCTCTCAAGGTGGTTGCTTAGGAAAAATGTCAGTAAGTGGCTTACTGTCTTCCAACCCGACTCCTCTTTATCACTTTTGGTTATTCTGGGGTACCAAGGGGATGATGGCTCCTGAGAAATGCTGGTTACTGCAACATTAGCTCACAAATCTGAATAGATACAGAATCTAAGAGCACCCCTGAGAAATACAATTCTCTTTCCCATATCTATTTCCCATTAAATGCCTTCTCACATCACTGGCTGAGAACAAGGATCCAAGTTTTATTTTCCCTTAAGAGCATTTATCACTCCCTGAAGTGTTGTTGCTTATTTGTGGGCTTATTGCTTCGTCTCTCTAGCAAGACTTGGTCTGGCTTGCTCACCCCCACATTCCTAGCATCTCAGACAGTGCCTGGCTCTCCCACTGGATTGTCCAATTGATGCCCAGGCACCAGGATGACAGACAGAAGAGAGAGCAGAAGATGGAGTAAGATTCAGTTTCAGTGACTTTAGCCAGAATTTTACAACTTGATGTATGGCAAAACCAATACAATATTGTAAAGTAATTAGCCTCCAATTAAAATAAATAAATTTATATATAAAAAAAGGAAATCCAAAACTTTGCATGTACTCTAAATGCAAAGTTTTGAGATTTTGTTTAAATCTAAAAAAAAAAAACGATTCGGTGGAAGTGGATAGCCATAGTCATTTAGTACAGAGGCTTCCAGAGGTTGTTTTCATCAGGCTCTGTTCTCTGCTTAGTCACAGCCCTAGAAATATTTGTTGAAAGTTGTGGAAGCTGGCCAGGATCAGAATCAGAAGATGCAAATGTGTCTGCACACCAGTATATATGTTCATGGGAAAGTAGGATGCTTGCTGCTTTGGTATTTATTAGCCCGAGCAAAGCAAACTCATGCTTTTTCCCTTTTAGTTCTTATAAAATTAGTTAATAAACGTAAAAGTGAAAGTATTAGTTGCTCAGTCACTTGCGATTCTCTGGGAACCCATGGACCATAGCCCGCCAGGCTCCTCTGTCTATGGAATTTTGCAGGAAAGAATACTAGTGGGTTGCCATTTCTTCCTCCAGGGGATCTTCCCAACCCAGGGATCGATCCTAGGTCTCCTGCATTGCACGAAGATTCTTTACCATCTGAGTCACCAGAGAAGATATTTCTTATAGATCAGGGAATTTTCACTTGCATTTGATTTTTTTTCCCCTTCTTGCCTTTTTTTTTTTTTTTTTTTGAGAGGGCGGTGCATATAGATTCCATAGTGTGTGCAGAGCGTGTGCATGCTCAGTCATGATCCACTCTTTGCGATTCCGCAGACCGTAGCCTGCCAGGCTCCTCTGTCCATGGGTTTTCCAGCCAAGAATACTGGAGTGGGTTGCCTTGCCCTCCTCCAGGGGATCTTCCCAACCCGCAGATTGAACCAGCGTCTCTTGTGTCTTAGCTGCATTGGCAGGCAGACTGTTTACCACTGTGCCACCTGGGAAACTGAGTGGTAAAGAACCTGCCCTCCAATGCAGCTAAGACACCAGGGGCCCAGTTTGATCCCTGGGTTGGGAAGATCCCCTGGAGAAGCAAATGGTACCCCACTCCAGTGTTCTTGCCTGGAAAACCCCATGGACAGAGGAACCTAGCAGGCTGCAGTTCATAGGTTCGCACAAAGTCGGACATGACTGAAGTGACTTAGCAGCAGCAGCAACTCAAACTAACCATGACCAATTACTTCAGACATTTTGGAAATTCTGTAATACCACCAACGAGGAAAAAGGAGGGATGGAGGGAAGGATGAGACTGCAGTCTAGTTGAGGGCTCCTTGGTGCCAGGCACTATTAGTGCTTTTGTGCTTGCCTCATCTAGTACTCCAGTTGCTCTCAGGAGAGGTTATCACCTGTTTATCGTCATTATAAGTCAAAGGCAAAGAGGGTGAGGGATCTGAACCTTTAGACCAAGTACAGACTGGCACATGTCAGGAGCCGCATAAACATTAGCTGACCACATGATGGATGAGCCTGAAATGATATGGTCTTTGAGATTCTCTTATTGGCATTTCCCCAGAAAAATCCCTTGAGCATATTTTAACCAATGACCCACTTATCCTTTCTCCCATAGTCTATACTCACTCCATAGTAAATTCATAAACAGGAAGAGACATCTATTTCTTACCATCATAAATACCACAATTGCAAAGACATAAATGCTTTGTGACCCATAACATTCTCCACCCAGAATTTCTAGGAGAAATACACAGATGCTTATTGCCTTGCCTTTTCCTTTTGCAATTTCCTGTTGGTACTTGCACAGAGATATACCCAACCCGGAAACGTTTGATGCCAAAGCCATTTCATCTCATCCTCCTCCAAGGTACACTGGATGGAGCTTTACATGGAACACTCCAAGTGGTGCAAGGCAAAGAATGTGGTGTTTGCAGCCCAACAAAAGGTGGAAATCTCAGCTGTATTATTTTCTAGTGTCCACAGAGGTAAAGAATCTGCCTGCAATGCAGGAGATGCAGGAGATGCAGGTTCAGTCCCTGAATCAAGAAGATTCCCTTGGAGGAGGAACTGGCAACCCATCCCAGTATTCTTGCCTGGAGAATCCCATGGACAGAGGAGCCTGATGGGCTACAGTCCATAGGGTCACAGAGAGTTGGACGTAACTGAGCACATACACATGATAACCTCAATGAGACAGTCTCATCAATAAAAGCAAACGGATTCTTTCCTCCCAAGACCGTTGTGATGGCTAAGAAAGACCATGTGCATAGAATAGAAAGCCGATTCATTTTCATTCTTTGTTTGAGCTCAGTCAGTCCTTACGGTATGTGTTGTTGGTGCTGAAGGAGGAAACAAAACAGGCTCTGTCTTGAAAGCAGGACTCCGTCTTGGGCCGGACTAATGGACTTTGAGCTATATGCCCAGTATCTATGGAAATGACATACCAACTGGAAAACCAGGCCCTCGGAAGGAAGAGCCCCAGGGCTCTCCATAGCCTAAAAAAATACCCTAATTATCTGTGCAACCGAATAGAATCATACATTCTATTATGCTTATTGGGATATGACCACAAGCCTCTTGATAATTGTCCACTGTTAACTATCTGGAGAAGGCAACGGCAACCCACTCCAGTACTCAGGCTTAAGGTATGATTCACGGGTTAACTTTGTATCTTTCTTTTTCCTTTGTTCAGACTAGTTTCAGGGAATTTGGAGAGGTGGGTTTGGGCATGTACACTTAGGATATATAAGGTTTTCACAAAAACTGGTCGGGGTCCTTGGGTAAGAGGAGACTCTGCCTTGGGCCCGCCGGTGTAATAAACTGCACTCCACTATCTGCATTGTCCTTCTGAGTGAATTTGTTTCCCAGCACGTGTGGCTACAACAGTTCCACACACCTTCCCTTCATCCCCACCACTGCAGTGGTAAACAGAAGCCACCCTTGGGTCTCTGTATGACTAGTGGCACATTTGGATCCTTTTGATGCTCTGGACGGCTCTCTCTTTCTCCCAACAGGAGAGGCCTCCTTAGTCCACAGTTTGCTTCTAGACTCCTGCCCTTGCAGAGTCTACAGGAGTTGAAGGATTGGGATATAGCCTCACCCATTCAAACCCCGGGCTTGTTGCTGCGTTCAGCTGCGGGGTCTCGTTAGGGACACCAGGCTGGGGGATGACCTCTGAGAGCCACGGTGCTGCTGCCACAGGGCTGCCTGTGCTCTCTGAGAAGAGGACGCTGGCCTTGAGTGATGTGTGTTTATTTAAAGAGGGAATGGATGGATTATGGAGTCAGTAGCCAGGAGCTCCAGTGGAAGTGTGCAATTCACATACCTGCTCAGTTGCCCTCCTTTCCTTTCATTTCTGCAGCGCACCCTCACCTCCTCTGGATTCTCTGTACTTTGCCTCTGGTTTGACCTTGGGAGTGGGCTTGGCTTCTCCTCCAGTTGTGCCCAGACTCCCTGAGGCTACAGCAGAGGCAGCCACTGAGTGCTCAGGGTTCTGCAGTTTACAAAAAGCACTTCCCTCAACTGTTTCCTCTAGACAAGCAAAGGGGCTTAATCCTTACATCCAACAGAGGGAACAGCTTCAGTGAAATAAAACACTTAAAGGTGGCCTCAGCAGAGAAATGATGTCTGTGGAGCATCTACCATATGGCAATAGCTTTCTGGACATCATGCAGAATTCTCAGCGCAATGCTAGGAAGAAAATGTGTTACTCTCTCTGTTCTATAGGTGGGGATTTAAGGCTTAGGGGAGGTCAGGTACCTTGTGCATTCTCCCATTCTTCTCTCCATCCAGGAAACACTTATGAATGCCTTCTGTATGCTAGGGACTGCTAGGTGTCCCCAGAAGAGAAAGGGAAGTTGCATTTTTGAGCACTTATTATGTGAAAGGTATTTTCTAGGGTATCATTGTTAAATCCTCTCTGACTACCCCCAGAAAGTGAATAATTTGCTGGCTTTATACTCAAAGGCAGACTAGCATCATGATTAAGAGGAATGAACACGCACAGGGGTTCTGATCCCAATATCGCTCTGTGTGTGGTTTAGATTTTCTAGGCCTCAGATTCATCTTCTCTAAAACAGAGATAATAGCAGTACTTTCTTCACTGTGTGATTTTAAGGATTAACTGAGATGATGCACTAAACATCAACAGTAAACATTCATTGCACATGTTACATGCTGGATCCCACATTAAGAACTTTATAGGCGTGACCTCCTGTGTTTGTCTCAAAACTCTGAATATGATAAAGCTTAGAATCGAGTCTGGTATATAATAAATTATAATGTGCTTAGTCGCTCAGTCATGTCCAACTCTTTGTGACACCAAGGACTGTAGCCCACCACGTATCTCTGTCCATGGGGATTCTCCAGACAAGAATACTGGAGTGGGTTGCCATGCCCTCCTCCATGGGGTCTTCCCAGCCCAGGTCTCCCACATTGCAGGTGGGTTCTTTACCGTTGAGTCTCCAGGGAAGCCCATAAATTATAATAAGGTCACAGTTGTGGCCTGGAAGGGCCATGGCTTCCCTGTAGTGTGTACCATGCTGAAGCCTGAGCTGGCATCACTGTTGGGTCCCGCTGATCTGGAGCAAAACCAGGACGTCTCAGGGGCCATGTGTAGGAGAAAGAGGGGTGCAGGGAACAAGAACCAGGAGCCTTGCAGGGATTTTCAGGAAGGGCTGGAACTGAGATTGGAGGGGACTGAGGAGAGGTGAGGAGAGTGCATGCAGATGATTCTAGAAGTAGGACCTGGAGGAAAGGACTGAAACTGACGGTGGTGCAGCCCTGGGAAGCCATGTCTCCCGTGGCATTCCTGACTCTTCATCACACAGCGCTGAGGGCCCGACCTGCGGATCTGTGTTGTGTTCGAGCTGAGCCAGAGCGGTGCATTCAGCTCTGCCTGGAGTGCAGACTCTGTGCTGGAGGGAAGATGAAGGCCTAGGCTCTGGGGACCTGTGGGCCAGAGTCGGGAACGTAGACCACCACTAAAGGCCAAAAGAATGCCCAAGCCGTGTTCAACAGCAGCGGGAGAAGACGGATTGAAGTGTGGGTGAAGGGGGCAAGACCAGCGTGGAGGAGGAAGTGTGGAGACAGCTCATGAATATCAGAGACCAAGAAAAGCCTTCCAGTGCCAGAACCTGCTCTCTGGACTGCTGATGGCGGATTCCAGGAAGGCTGCTGAAATCGTCCTCTTGTGACGTAATTTCCATGAGCAGGGAAATTCCCGGGGCCTAATTGCTACAACTGCTAATACTCCACACCCTGCCAGATACTTTAAGTGTTTTATTTCTAATTATCCCTATTTCATACATTAAAAAGCTGAGGCCCAGGAAGATTAGGTAACATGGCTAAGAAGTGGCTAAGCCAGAATTCAAATTGGGTTAGAATTTTTGACTCACAGTTTTTCCACAATGCAAATCTATCTAGCAGGCTTCAAGAGTCTCAAATGCTTCAATGTGTCTATCTTCCTTTTTTTTTTTTTTTTCTGTATAGGTAACAAATATATTTTGTCCAAAATGTTATGAGTTCAAAAATATCTCCCTGTTTCCTTTGTTACCCAGCCACCCAGTTTCCACACTTGGATACTAACAGAGTTATCAGTCTGTTTGATCATCTTCCTTGAGGTAGTCTAAGCATTTATAGACACATTCATATATATTAATATACATTGTTTTTTCAGAAAAAGAAGTATTTCACATTCTATATGCTGTTAGTACTTCGGTTTTTTTCACCTAACATACATCTTCAAGAAATTCCCACCCTTTCATACAGAGATGCTTCATTTTAGTTTCGCCTTGCATGAAAGGACCATGACATATTTAATTGATGCTATATTTATGATCACTTCATCTAAAGGCAACTAGCCCAACCTTCTCAAATCTCATTTTTATTTCTTCTCTTCAACTTCCTGGATAATATGTCACATTGAATCTTTCCTAACACATTTCCTGAAGGAAGAGTCCCATTTAAAGTATTTTCTTTTTTTAACAGTGTTGGTGACCATTTTTGGAGTGCTGCTGCTAAGAAAAACCTGGAAGACTGCTCACAAGTTGCTGTTGCTTTTCCAAAGTCTAGTCTAGGGACCCAGCAAGAAAGGAATTGGTCCTGTTTTCTGGTAGAGTGAGGCGGAGCAAACACAGACATAGTATCTAATTCTAGGCTTGCCCCTGACCTGCTCTGTGACCCTGGACTTTTCCTGCCCTTCTCTGATTCTTGGTTTCCTGAACTGTAAAAGGAGAGCATTTGACTAGATCAAGGGTCAGCAAACACTTCCTGGAAAGGGCCACATAGTAAATACTAACTCTGCAGACCACAGGGCCTGTCGCAAATACTTAACTCTGCTCTTTGTGTGAAGATGTCCAGTGTGAACGTGTTCACTGTGTAAGTGCATGGGTGTGGCTGTGTTTCCACCAAACACAGTGGGTGAGATCTGGCCCGTGGGTCACAGCTGTTGACCCTTGGACTAAGAGCATTTCCATCTTTTAATTTCTATAAATCTCTCTTCTACTAAGGGAAAGGAAGGGACAAACACCCAGCAGTGCCTAGATTGCCAAGTACTTTCGAGGGGCGTTATGGATTTTCCTTAGAATCCTCAGGGCTCTTCTGTGGGGTGGGTAATGATGGGAAAACGGAAACTTGGGGAGCTTCTGCGCGTTGCTCATTCTCTTCCTTTCAAGTCCCTTTGAGCCTCCTCTTCTCAAGCCTCAGCTCTCTTCTGAGGTAGATCAGAAAAGATCCTTAGGGATGCTGGCCTCCTACGGTTGTTCCATGGGTGGAATGAGGAGTTCTCTCCGTGCAACCCTCACAGGGGGAAGAGGCCAGGTGAGGACCCAGAGCGTAAGGACTGGAGCCCTGAAGGGACCTGGGGGAGCCAGAGGGGCTGAGGAGCCAGAGGCAGGAAAGAAGGGTGAGGGGTGAAAGATGAAGCCACCACAGTGGGGCCAGGATGCAGTGCAGTGAAGAGGTTCCCAAGAATCACTGCGGCTCCCATGGGGAGAGTCAGGGTCAGGCCCCTCTTTATAGGATCTCTCATTTGCAGAGTTCTCCTATTCCCTATGCTCCTCAACTCCCCAGTACACGAGGCTGATCCCCTCTTTCATCCATGCAAAAGGGCAAATGGAAAGTGCTTTTGTTGGCTGAAAGCTTGATTGTGGATGGAGTGGTGGAGGAGGGGAGGTAACAAAGAAACCAAGGCACCCTGGATTTGTCAACTCTGAGGCTTTGCTCCATCCCCCTAGTCTGCAACCTTGGGTGCTCCACTGATGCTCTCGCTCCAAGTTCCCCGTCTGCCAAATGCCTCTGTTCCCCCTCTCACTGCTTCTCTAGGTTGGGATGAACATCCAGTGGGATCATGTTTGTGAACTCTCGCTACACGTGTGAGATGGGAGCTCATAGCATATCATCATTATTGTCTTTAACGTGTTATCATTAGTTTATCCTCTGCTGCTCAACCAGCTCTTCAGGCCTGTGAATGTATTTGAAGGTCTGTATTTGAATGTATTTGAAGGTCTCCTCTCTTAATTTTTCATGTGTTAGCATTGATTTGCCTGGGCCTGAAAAATCATTCCTTAAACAAGCTCAGATTCCGTGGATCTCACTGACGGCTGTTGGCAGAAGATGGTGGTTGTGGGGCTGGGTGGGGGTGGTAAAGAGGAGGAGGAGGAGCGGACAGGGACACAGAAGGGAAGCCCGTGGAGGGGAGGGTGGGGAAGGTGGTGATTTGGCCCTGGGTGCATCTGGGGCAGTCCCCTCAAGCAGATCACAGTGGGGCTTTGTATCTGCAGGGCTTGTGGAATGATTCAGGCTCTGAGGGAGACAGATCTGGCTTTGAGATGTGGATCTAGGTCTTACTAACTGTGGCATCTAGGTCATAAGGACAAGTGCAAATGAAAAATAAGCTTTGTTCCCCCTGTTCAATATAAGGGAAATTTCTTTCCCTTCCTCTTTCCTTGAGCATTTATGTTAGAAAACTCATAAGTGCTTTCTCTCTGCTTTGAAATATATAGAAACTCTTTCAAAGACCACATAGGTCTCTTCTCGCCACCCCCTCCCTGGACCTGGGAGCATCTCTCTGAAGTGTGAACATCAGGAAAGATAATGCCCCCACCTCCCGGTTGCAGTGCAAATGTAGGTACCTAATTTAGGTGGGCACCTTGCTCCGAGTTGCAAAGCTACCTTCTATCATAGAGAAATTAGAAGTTGGCTTTTCCTCTGGAGAAAGCCAATCACTGACCACAGCTGTCACTCCAATTACAGGGAGTTTGGATGGACTCTGTGTGACAGCAGTGCCGGCAAGTCCTCTGAACGTGCCTCCGTGGCTCTCCCCACGTTTCCAGCATGTAAACTGCACCTGCACGTGCTTTATTAGTGCCATCAGAGCACAGGCATTAGAATCCTTTCTGGCAGAAAGAGAAGCAGGCAAACACACACACACAGAAGCTTCATGCGTATGCACACAAGTGGAAGCTACTGAGCTGGGCTCCAGAGCCGGGCGGCTAGGAACCCTGACATGCCGTCGCCATGTCTACCCAAGCTGCCCTGGTGAGCTGATTTTCCTTGAAGCCCACTGTCTCCCGTCCCCTCTGAGCCTCTCTGGGTCCGCTTTCTGTCCTGTGCCCGGCAAGTGTGCCCTCCTGGCAGCCTGCCTGGCTGGCTCTTTTGAACCCAGCTTCCAGCTGAGTTCTGCCCAATGGGATGAGAGGCTGGGACCAGACACTTCAGAGTCTCCCTTGCCTGCTTTCTGTTGCCTCCCTGCTACCCCTCCAGGCAGGCCCTCTCCTACAAGTTAGGTCTCCTTGGGTCCTTTTACAGCGCCTTCTTCTGTTTGCCTCTTCAGGTTAAGAGGCGGTGACCAGCTCTATACCGTTGGTGGCACCAGGATGCTGCCAGCCCTGTAGTTCCCATTAATCCGTCTTAGCAAAGTGACCTTTCTTTGAACCCCTATTAAATTCTTTAAACATTCTTATTTAAGTCTCTTCTTTGAACAGGGCTGGTGTTTCTTTGCAGGACTCCAGTTCCTGCATGCTCCCCAGCCTTAACCTCATTTCCCTTTCTCTTTCTTCTGACCAAGAAGTTGTGTAACCTGACCAAACCACAGCTCCAAAAGTCCCCGCATGTCTACTCTCCAGGGAGACTGATTTGGCAGTGACAGGACGGAGTATTAACTTCTGCGTCTCTTGAGTGCCTACAACAGGGCAAGCACGTGGTACCTCCACTCACAGAGCTTCCTGTCTAGTGCCAGCTGGTGGCTCAACTCTCTTCCCGACTGGGTACATCACTGCCCCCGTGGGACCACAGCATCCCGCCTGATGGACTTTTAGATCAACACCCCTTGGGCAGTCATTTGGGGCAGAGACAGGGTTTTGCATCAGAACCAAGGAGAGCTCAGGGTGGGAAAGCACTTAGTGCCTCATTCAAGAGCACCCGACTCTTTCTGGCTAAAGAGGGGCAGAGTTCAGAATGTTGACTGGACTCTACAGTTTGACTTTGTAGGAACCAACCCCACGGTGGTCTAGAGGTCACAGCCCAGACCCCCATGCCCTCCTGTTCTCCTGTAATTATGAGCAGCAACTCTGGTTGGCTGCCTGTTCTACATTTCCTGAATGGTGGCATGTGCCCATGGATGCTGGGGTCCGAATCTCAGCTGGTGTCAGTCTCAGGATCCCAATCTGTGCTGACCCTGATGGGTGGTGAGAGTTACGCTCACCACGACTGGTTCAGCGTGTCTCTGCTTTCAAGTCACCAGCAATGCTTAGAGAAGAGGTTTCCAGTTAAACCAATTGAAGAACCTATTTTCCCCTCTGGAATTTAATACTTTGGACTGAAGTTAAATAACTTACCACAGATTATGCAGGAGAGTGTTTTTTTTTTTTTTTTTTTTTTTTTTTTAAGGGTATTGCTTGAAAGACACACTCTTCAGGCTTTGAGGTTTTTGGAGTTCATAGTCTGGGACTGTTTTCCCCCATCACCTGTCAGCACTCTCAAACCATTTCATCATTGCTTTCCTAGACTCAGTGTTCTCTGACTAAGCTCCCTGACACCCAACCCCAACCAAGACCGGAGAGATAAATAATCAAGTAGGAGGTTCTCTTTGGAGTTTTGATAAAGAATATTTCCAAACCCAAGAAAGGGGGTTGATTAAATACATTATAACACAAACATATACAGCAATATGATACAACCATCTATGTCATCATGCTGCTGTGAATTTACCAACAATAAATAAAATCACAATATATTAGGAGACTCAAAAATAAACCCATCTTATTGAAAAATATGAAGTTATATACCCCAAAATGTTAATTGTAGTCACCTCCATGCATTATGGGTAATGATAATTATCTTTTTCCCTTTATCTGTATTTTCAATCTTTTTTTGACAACTATGTATTAGTTTCACACTCCCACCCCCCTAATTTAGCTTTTTTTAAAGAAAAGGAATATCCCCAAATTATCAGTACATTATAAGTATCTAAATATGTGGCTTGAAGTTCTTTCCAAAATAAATATCCAAAGACACAATTCATACCCTGGAAATGTTAAGAGTAAAAACCAGTTTGGACTTCGCCGCCCCTCACATTCTACCTCTCCTCTACATGTGGAAGCAAGCACTGTGATGGATCCTGGAGCTCAGTCCAGAGCTGCAGTAGTGGCCAGGTGGCCTCTGGAGATCTGTGGACCCCCAGGTCACAGAGAAGTCTCACTTACCTGGAGCTCACAGGCCTCTCCTTGGGCCCGGAGCTGACTGATGAGCAGGTAGGTGGTGAGTGCGGCCAGGATGGGGATCGACAGCAGGCAGCAGGTCAGAGGCCAGTGCGCACTGCTCCTCCTGGACGCCAGCCCAGCCCTGGCCTTGGGCCTGCAGCCGCCATCCTCCGGCAGCATTTCCACGCTGGCCGTTTCCCCGAAGCCTAGCGTCAGGCCCTCTGCCATGCTCCTGCTGCTCCTAGAGTTGCCTCCAACTCCTCCTGGGCAGAGAGACCCCCCATTAAATAGAAGCCCAGCTCNCCACACACTTGGCCCCACCCCACCCCGCTAGGGAATGCACCGCCTACAACAGAAACCAAGTTTGGTTTAAGAAAAAAAAAAAAAGAGAGAAGGAGAAGAAGAAGAAAGCTTCCCAAGCATATTTATATACAGTTGCTCATGTGCTCCTTCCTTCATCTATAGAAGGAAGTCAGGAAAGTCCCTGGAGGAGGAGAAGAAGAATTCAAGTCAGTGGGTGGAGCCAATGAAAATATACCTGCTCCCTGGGCTGCTGGAGGCCTGCCCACGTGCCAATCTGGGAGTGTGCGTCTTCCGGAAGTGAAAGTGAGGATGGGGAGGTGTGCCCTGTGGCTTGCGGACTGGCAGATGGAAATCGTGTTTGCATCACCACTTGGCACAGTGCTGCCAAGCCCTCTGCTTTTTTAGGTCTCCTAGGAGCTTATTCCCATTGCACAGATGGGATGACTGATGTCCTGAAATGAAAAGGCACCTGCCCTAGGTCAGCCAGGGATTAAGACACAGGAGCTAGGAAGACGAAATAGTTCTTCCAAATCATGTTTTAAGCTTCTTTCACACAGTTGCTTATGAAAGGAAAGTGTATTTTTAGTTTGTGTTGACCAACCTGTGTTTGTCTGAGGCAAGAGGTTGAGGTAATAAGAGGTGACTGTCTATATGGGGAGGACACCCTCTGATGAGTCCAAAGTTGACTGAGCCCAAGCTGGGCGTGCCTGGGGGCCATCACATGTAACAAAGGCTAGCACTGATTAAATGCTGGCTTTGTGCCGGTCACTCTCCTGAGTGAGTGAAATTATTCCGTCCTGAGATGACCTTTTGGTGTAGAAATGTTTCTCTTCCCACCTGACAGATAAAGAAATGCAAGAGTGGAGAATAAGCGATAGAAGCAGGCTTGGCACTGGGGCAGGCTGGTTCCAGAGACTCCTGACCGTCGCATTACACTGCATGTGCACGGACACCCACACCCATTCTACCCAGACTGTCATCCCTTCCTGGTACAGGTTGCAGAGGCTTCCTGGAGAAAGAGGTGGTGTTGGAACAAGACCCTGAAACTTAGGGAGGGTGATACTGGAGAAGAGAGGGCCCTACAAAAAGGCGGGTTGCAGAAAGGAAAACGTTAAGGGTGTCCTGTGGCACATGGTGGAGACCAGTCTGACTCGTGCCTCCATTCAGCGACTACTTCTCCTTCTATCACAGCTGGAACCCTTCAGGCTACTTGGGAAAACCTTGCATGACCTGCCCACCTTCACCTCTCCTCAACGTCCAGCTTTTCTCTTGCTGTTTTCCAAGCTGTGCTTCCCTCAGACGCACCGTGGGCTAGCAGCTCGGTTGTATTTGCTGCTTCTCCCCTGGGAGAGCGCCCGCTTCTTTCCTTTCATATCACCACACCTCTATTTTTTTTGTTTTAACTTCACTTTTTTTAACTTTAACTTTTTTTTTTAATCTTCCCTGCACCTCACTGCCTCCAAGATGGGGTGAGATGCTCCTCTGTATTCTTACAGCCTCCCATTCTTCCCCTGTCATTGACTATTTCATACTAGACTGTGACTATTTCATCACGCTCAGTAAAGTATCAAATCTAAGATGGCAGACATGTCCCTTCCTGTTGCTTCTAACGTAGTAACTGTCACACCACTAGAATCTTAACCAACACCTATTGAAATAAGCATCTAACATATTCTCAAAGAATCCCAGCCAAGGGTGTGTTCCTTGGTTGCCAATTCTTGGTTTAACAAACCAAATTCTTGGTTTCCTTAAGAAATTAACCTACATCTTTACAATTGTAACTTTTAAACATGTAATCACACTTAGTATCAAATCATCTTGAAGGAGTTTATAAACGTATACTTATCCTTGTAGTTCTTTTTTAGACAGTTGGAGTGCTTGATCAAGCCATGGTCTTTAAAGTGGTAAGTGTATGGGTTCAAATGAAGAGGTATGTATTATTGTCTTCAATATAAGAAGGTCTTGAAAAATGGTGAATAATGAAAACACCAGACAGGGTATCTGGAGACCTCAGTTTCAGTCTCGTGGTTGTGCGACCTTCAGAACTCCAGAACACTCTCCTCGTTCTGATGTATCTGATTATCTGCAAAATGTGGTAAATAAGCTTGTTATGGGCTTCTCAGGTGGCACTGGTGGTAAAGAACTCACCTGCCAATGCAGGAGACGTAAGAGACAGGTTCAATCCCTGGGTCGGGAAGATCCCCTGCAGGAGGAAATGGCAACTTCACTCTAGTACTCTTGCCTGGAGAATTCCATGGACAAAGGAGCTTGGTGGGCTATGTCCATGGAATTGCAGAGTTGGACACGACTGAAGCGACTTAGAATGCAACATGCAGCCTTGTTATAATTCTGTTTAAAGTAAAGGTCAATGGATTCTGAATTTGTGCCTGGGGAACTTCCTATGGGAAGAGGATAAGAGTGTTAGGGCATAGGCCTATTAGACAACTATTTGAGATAATTGTAGAGATACATTTACATAGAGCTGTAAGGAAAAAAATGTGCTTCCCTGGTGGCTCAGTCTGTGAATTATCTGCCTGTAATGCGGGAAGCTTGGGTTGGGAAGATCCCCTGGAAGAGGGCATGGCAACCTACTTCAGTATTCTTGCCTGGAGGGTCCTCGGGAACAGAGGAGAAAATACAGAGAGATTCTTTATACCCTTTACTCAGCTTTCCCCAAAGACAGCATCTTGCATAAGTATAATATAATACCATGATCAGGAAATTGACGTTGATATTCCGATTCTACCAGCTTTATATGCACTCTTTGTGTATATGTGTTTAGTTCTGTGATATTTATCACATGTATAGATTCCTGGGACCATCACTACAGTCAAGATACAGAAAAATATCTACCGCAAAGATCCGGCACGCTTCATTGTATAGTCACAGCTGCCATCCTCCCGCTCTTTCTCCCTTCAGTTCAGTTCAGTTCAGTTCAGTTGCTCAGTCGTGTCTGACTCTTTGCGACCCCATGAATCGCA
>SJYV01053617.1:0-10493 GCA_006410875.1 Neotragus pygmaeus | reverse complement strand
AATAGAAAATTAAATTAATGAAAAATTATTAACCTGGTTCATGAAATGGAAATACTTATATAAACTACAATAAAATAGAGTTCAGCACATACAATTTACTCATAGCTGATAATAGTATAACTTTAGAAAGCAAATTAATTTTATTTGGCTAAGTTGAAAATATTCATGCTCCATTCACTTGGCACCACAGTTCAAGAGTTAAATCTTCTAGCTAAGAGTTTTGTTCATTTATACTCCAGAAAAGATGTATATACATAGGGAAACTTACAAGAAGAAAAAGCGTTTGCATCTTCGATTATAGTGTGGTTTTGCCTGGACAAATTTCATTGAATGAAGAAATTATAGCTTACAGTAAATATATTCCCTGGCTGACTAGAATATTTTATTTTATTGAATCCTACCAGTGCCTTACTTCTTG
Organism: Neotragus pygmaeus; assembly: GCA_006410875.1. Classification (NCBI taxonomy): domain Eukaryota; kingdom Metazoa; phylum Chordata; class Mammalia; order Artiodactyla; family Bovidae; genus Neotragus; species Neotragus pygmaeus. The sequence continues at coordinate 10,075 of SJYV01053617.1, read as the reverse complement.
AAGTGTGGTCCCTAGATCAGCACCTTCAGTCTCTGCATTATTTGGCTATTTGTTCTATAGGGCCTTATCCTATAGAATTAAGATCTGTGTTTTATCAAGATATACTGGATTCATATTCACATATTGCACAGTTTGAAAAACCTGCCAGACCTGTGGATATGGGCAAATTATCCACCACAATTTCTTAAATCTATCTAGTAAGAAAAGCTTCTCCTTTTTAAAATTCCAAGCTCCTAGAANCTGTGTTTTATCAAGATATACTGGATTCATATTCACATATTGCACAGTTTGAAAAACCTGCCAGACCTGTGGATATGGGCAAATTATCCACCACAATTTCTTAAATCTATCTAGTAAGAAAAGCTTCTCCTTTTTAAAATTCCAAGCTCCTAGAAATATATTTACATGAAAGAATTTGGCTTTTTATGTAGAAGATACTGTAAAGACAAGCCAGTCTAATATATCTGAAAGTCTTTTGTTGCTATTAAGCCTTAATCACTTTATTTTATGAGTTAGCTTTTTCAGAATCTGTTTCATAAAAGTCTCATGTGCTTTTCTTTCTTCGAGAAATTAAAAAATTCAATTACTGAATGTGGGAAATTTGAGAAAAATCCCTAGGCTAGTGTTCTTCATCATCTGACTCAAATGAGGTACTAGTTCAAGTGCAGATTCCTAAACCACACGTGATTTAATTACTCTGAATTTTGCCACTAGACTTCTAACACCTATGTTTCTAAGAAGCTACACATTCTAAAGACTGTAAAACATTGAAATATTTCCTTGGTTAACTCATCAAGTAGCAAGTGCTCTACATTTTTTTAGCATGATATTTTTCTCAGCTTTTAATTGTAAATTTCCTTATCAAAATTGCTAAAGAACTTTAAGGAAATAATGCTCACAGCTCCCTGGTCCAAGAATATCTCAGACTTTGAAGTCCTCTATTTCCCCTTATAATTCCCGTTGTTGAACTTAATCTTTATAAATTTCATAAACTGAAACCTAGATATACACTCGCAGCTATGTGTGAAAACAATGAATAAATAGTTATATTAGTGGGAGTTGGTGATGGACAGAGAGGCCTGGCGTGCTCCAAATCATGAGGTTGCAAAGAGTCGGATGCGACAGAGCGACTCAACTAAAATAAGTTTTATGCTTATCAAGAATAATTCCACTTCATCAATATTTGCATAGACTCATGTAGATAGCATGGCTTTTATCATATTTTTATTATCAACAATTTTGCTCGAATAAACAGTTTTCTTAATAGAGCAGTTAATGTGCCATATACTATTAGAATGTCATAGAGAAAGAAAATTGGCAAGACTTTAAACTTAAAAAAACTTCTTACATTGGAGCAATAATAAAAAATGATTCTAACAGCAGCTATTGATAAGTGATATTATTTCATATTTTTTTTAGTATTGAACATCAGTTATTGAAAAAATAGCCAAATGTATTAATATTCATCTTTACAAAAAGATTTGTGTAGCTAACATTCTATAATAATTTTATGAAAATTACAATATTTGAGAAATTCCTAGTAGCACAGGCAAATGAAAATTAAGAGTATTAGATTATCAACAGGGCATATTCATCTATTTAACTATTAAAAAAATAAGTAATGCCACCTACAGTAAAACCTTCCTGACCTGCAGATTATTCAAATGACTGAATCTGCATCTTAGATAAAGTAAAATAACTAAAAGAATCAATGAGGTTAGAAAAACCAAAGTCAACAGAGAAATAATTTATTTTAGAGCCCAAGTTACCAGTTATCATTATGGTAAGAACATTTAAACATTTGTTGAAAATTATTGAAATCTAAGTTCTCTATTTAATATATTTGACACGTTTATAAGTACACTTGAAAATCAAAGTCAGTTGAAAAAGGGAAACAGCAGCTTAATTACAAAGTGTTCCATTATTGTGATCCATATTAATCTTGGATTAATTTGGATTAATTTTTGCTTAACCTCAGTTTTTCTGTATCCCAGAAAACCTTATTTGTTTATGCTGATGATTTTAGAATAAATTGCCCTAGAGATTTTACTACCACTGTTACTGCATCACTGTGAAGGAAATAAAATTTTCTATATGAAATCTTGTTATAAAAATTATTGTATAAGTAAAAAATTGAACATTTCTCTATGCAGTTAAACTGATAAGGATTATTTATGCTTAAAAATCCATTTTAGGTGTCAGTCATCTAGATAGTTGTTGAATTGAGAACCTTTTTGTCTTACAATCTAGAGAAGAGCCAAGTAAATGGCAATGGCTCATTTTCAATTATTTACATCATTTGTGTTCTATTTCATTTGTTTTGTTACTGTTTCTGCCTCTTGATGTCATCAACAACATTTTTTTTTTTAGCCATTCAAAAACAACTTCTAATTTAGAAGTCAAATTATGTGTGCACTGATCTATTTTGCTTTCATCTCTTGTATTCCATATAATAAGATTAGAGTTTGCCCTATGTTAACTGTATAAACAGGAGTAAGTTATTTTATTAGATACTAACTAAAGGCCATATGTGTATAAGTATATAAGCCATAATCTACAGCCCTTCAATACCACTTGGAGAAGTAAATGGCAATCCACTCCAGTACTCTTGCCTAGAAAATCCTATGAATGGAGGATCCTGGTGCAGACTACTGTCCATGGGGTCGCAAAGAGTTGGACACAACTAAACGACTTCATTTTCACTTTCAATCCCACTATCCTCAATCATGTCTAAGTTAAATTTTAAAATGCAGTTGCTTTCACTTTGAATTCTTCTTGAGTAACACTTTTTAGGATAACGTGTTAGTCTTTAACTCAATGTCTTTCCAAGGAACCTGGAGATAACAAATATAGCCTCAAATTTAAACCACAATAAATAAAATAATAATAGTTAAGAAAAAATGGACTCTAAAATAACAACTTAAAAATATTGCTAAATGCATGGTTGCTAAAAGCTAATATTGCTAAAATGAATATGGGATAGGTAGTTCATAGTATGGTGTAGAGATGTGATATTTTTGTGTAAATTTCAAATTCTAGAAACCAGATTATTTAAGGAATTTATTTTTAATAGAGTAAGCAATCTATTAAAAGGATAAATAATAATTGGTTTGGCTATATTGGTTTGGCTAAAAATTAGAAAGGATACATATTGTATAACAAAAGATAAACTGTTATCATTCAATAGTTCTAGCCCCAACACTAAAGCATAGTAGTTTGTTCATGTGTGCATGTGTGTGTATCACTCCAGAAATTGCCCATGCTTATATAAGCATATTTACATATACTCATGTTTTTTAAAGAAATAGAAGTTCATTGCACATATTCTTCTTTATCTAGCTATTTTCATATACAGTACATATCCATCAGGATATATAGTACCAGCTCACTTCTGCTAACTCATTACTTTAAAGCTGTTATAGTCTTTTGTATGTTTCACAATTTATTTATTCTCCTCCTAATGAGTGTTGATGACTAGCCTTCTGCTTTCCTAATTGCATCAGTCAGAAAAATATGAAATGATAATGGAATAGTGATATTTTGACTTAATGGATGTCCTTCTAAAATTTCACATTAAGCAAACTGATGGCTTTGTATTCATACAAACCTATCATCATGATAAAGCAGTTTTTATCTTTTCATCTGTTTATTTTTTGCTTGTAATTTTTGTAGTTTTTATTTATCTCTTTTTGTTTGTTTTATTGTGTTTCCCTTGTTAATGTGAGTTTTTAACCATAATGGCTACTGAGTTTTATGAAACCTCTTACTTGGAATTATGGAAAGAATCTTTTTTTTTCTTCTTTGACTTGTTAATATCATGATTTATGTTTATAGAATTCCTAATATTCTACTCAGATATGCAGATGACACCACCCTTATTACAGAAAGTGAAGAGGAGCTAAAGAGCCTCGTGATGAAAGTGAAAGAGGAGAGTGAAAAGGTTGACTTAAAGCTCAACATTCAGAAAACTAAGATCATGGCGTCTGGTCCCATCACTTCATGGGAAGTAGATGGGGAAAGAGTGGAAGCAGTGTCAGGCTTTATTTGGGGGGGGAGGGCTCCAAAATCACTGCAGGTGGTGATTATAGCCATGAAATTAAAAGATGCTTACTTCTTGGAAGGAAAGGTATGACCAACCTAGATAGCATATTCAACTTAGATAGCATATTCAAAAGCAGAGACATTACTTGGCCAACAAAGGTCCGTCTAGTCAAGGCTATGTTTTCTCCAGTGGTCACGTATGGATGTGAGAGTTGGGCTGTGAAGAAAGCTAAGCACTGAAGAATTGTTGCTTTTGAACTGTGGTGTTGGAGAAGACTCATGAGAGTCCCTTGGACTGCAAGAAGATCCAACCAGTCCATTCTAAAGGACATCAGTCCTGGGTGTTCATTGAAAGGACTGATGCTAAAGCTGAAATTCTAATGCTTTTGTCACCTCCTGCAAAGAGTTGACCCATTGGAAATGACTCTGGTGCTGGGAGGGATTGGGGGCAGGAGGAGAATGGGACAACAGAGGATGAGACAGCTGTATGGCATCACCGACTTGATATACGTGAGTTTAAGTAAACTGCGGGATTTGGTGATGGACAGGGAGGCCTGCTGTGCTGCGATTCACGGGGTTGCAAGGAGTCCGACAGGACTGAGGGACTAAACTGAACTGAATATGCTACTATTTTACAAATCTAGATGGAACCACAGAAGTCATAATATTGATACGCTACAGGATTTTGTTTTCAATTTGTTTAGAAGTTTGGCAAAATATATATGAGTGTTTTGAGTTCTAGGACTTTTTTTTGTTTGTTTTTCTTTATCAATTAATGCCAAATAAAAATTTATTCAGCTTTATTAGGATACAAATGTTTCAACCTTTTGACTTATTTTTATTTTTCCTGTTTGCTTTTCTGTGTTTTTTAATTGGATAATATTTGCTTTACAGTTTTGTGTCAGTTTCTCACATACAACAACATGAATCAGCTCTAAATATATACATGCTGCTGCTGCTGCTAAGTCGCTTCAGTCATGTTCGACTCTGTGCGACCCCACAGACGACAGCCCATTGGTCTCTGCCATCCCTGGGATTCTCCAGGCAAGAACACTGGAGTGGGTTGCCATTTACTTCTCCAATGCATGAAAATGAAAAGTGAAAATGAAGTCGCTCAGTCGTGTCTGACTCACCAACCCCATGGACTGCAGCCTGCCAGGCCCCTCCATCCATGGGAGTTTCCATACCCTCCTATTACCTTCCCTCCCATCTCACCCCATCCCACCCTTTTAAGTCATCAAAGAGCATCAAGTTGAGCTCCCAGTGTTATACAGCAACTTCCTACCAGCTATATATATTGTACACGTAGTGGTGTATATATGTGAATGCTATTTTCTCAATTGATCCCACCCTCTCTTTCCCCTGCTGTGTGCACAAGTCTGTTCTCTATGTCTGCATCTCTATCCCTGCCCTATAATTAAGTCCATCAGTACCATTTTCTAAATTCCATATCTTAGTGTTAATATACAATATTTGTTTTTTTCTTTTGTCTTATGTTACTTTATATGACAGACTCTAGTTTCATCCATCTCACTACAACTGACTCAATTCCATTCATTTTTATGACTGAGCAATATTCCTTTGTGTATATGTATCAAATCTTCATCCATTCCATCTGTTAATGGACATCTAGTTTGCTCCCACATCTTGGCTACTGTAAATAGTTCTTCTAAGAATATTGGGGTACATTTGTCTTATTGAATTATGGTTTTCTCAGGGTATATGTCCAGTTATGGGATTGCTGGCTCATATGGTAGTTTTATTACTAGTTTTTTAAGGAATGTATATACCATTCTATATAGTAACTGTATCTATTTACATTCCTACCAACTGTTCAAGAGTATTTCCTTTTCTCCACATCCTTTCCAGCATTTATTGTTTGTAGATTTTTTGATGATGGTAATCCTGACAGGTGTGAAGTTATACCTTATTGTAACTTTGATTTGCATTTTTCTGTTAATGAGCATATTTTAATGTTTATTATCTATAAAGAATGGAGAAGGCAATGGCATCCCACTCTTGTACTATTGCCTGGAAAATCCCATGGATGGAGGAACCTGGTAGACTGCAGTACATGATATCGCTAAAAGTCAGACACAATTGAGTGACTTCACTATTACTTTTCACTTTCATGCATTGGAGAAGGAAATGGCAACCCACTCCAGTATTCTTGCCTGGAGAATCCCAGGGATGGGGGATCCTGGTGGTCTGCCATCTATGGGGTCACACAGAGTCAGACATGACTGAGACAACTTAGCAGCAGCAGCAGCCTAAGCTATAAAGAAAGAACATTGTATTTATTTGGGGAAATATGTGTTGAGGTATTCCACCCATTTTTTAAAATATAAATTTATTTATTTTAATTGGAGGTTAATTACTTTGCAATATTGTATTGGTTTTGCCATACATCAACATGAATCCACCACAGGTATACACGTGTTCCCCATCCTGAACCCCCCTCACTCTTCCCTCCTCATATCATCCCTAACCCATTTTTTTTCTAATTGGATTGTTTGTCTTCCTGATATTGAGCTACATGAGTTGTTTATGTATCTTGGAGATTAACCCTTTGTCAGTTGCTTTATTTGCAGTTATTTTCTCCCCTTCCAAGTGTCATCTTTTCACAGAAATCCCTTGAATTTATATATACTAACAATGAAAAAGTCAGAGAGATCAATTCACTTCACCACTGCAACAGAAAGAATAAATTACCTAGGAATAAATCTACCTAATTAGACAAAAGACCTATATGCAGAAAACTATGACACTGATAAAAGATATCAAAGACAACACAAACAGATGGAGAGTTTTACCATTCTTCCATTGAATTGGAAGAATGATTTTGCTAAAATGACCATACAACCGATTCAAAGAAGCATCTATGAAATTGCCAATGGTATTTTTCACAGAACTAGAGCAAAACTTTTTACAATTTGTATAAAACACAAAAGGCCACAATACACAAAGCAATTTTGAGAAAGAAAAATAAAGCTACAGGGATTAACTTTCCTGACTTCAGAATACACTACAAAGCTATAGTCATCAAGACAGTATGGTACTGGAACAAAAACAGAAATATAGATCAATAGAACAAGATAGAAAGCCAGTTATAAGTTCATGCACATAGAGGCACTTCTTTTTTTGTGGTACATTTATTTTTTTTTAATTTAAATTTGTTTATTTTAATTAGAGCCTAAATACTTTGCAATATTGTATTGGTTTTGCCATACATCAACATGAATCAGCCACAGGTTTTTGACTCTGTGGGAGAGGGAGAGGGTGGGACTATTTGGGAGAATGGCACTTCATTTTTGACAAAGGGGACAAACATATACAATGGAGAAAAGACAGGCTCTTCAGTAAGTGATGTTAGGAAAACTGGACAGTTACATGTAAAAGATGAAATTAAAACATTTCCTAGTATTATATGCAAAAATAAGCTCAAAACAAAGCAAAGACCTAAGTGTAAGGCCAGACACTATAAAACTCTTTGAGGAAAATATAGACAAGACACTATTTGACAAAAATGGCAACAAGATTCCCTTTGACCCACCTCTTAGAGTAATGGGGAAAAAATAAAAAATAAACAAATGAGCTCTAATTAAATATGAAATATTTTGCATAGCAAAGTAAACTGTAAACAAGATAAGTTTTTTTTAATGTTACTTTTGTAATTTTTAAAGTATATTCGTGTTTTGATTTTTTTAAAGTTTTTGAATATTTTCTTGATCTCTTTATTGGAGCATTTCAAGTAGTACTGGAACTGTGTGATTTGAGGATTTTTTAGTATTCCCTCATGAAATCATCTAGGTTGAAGAATCTACTCAGTTATGTGGCACAGCAGGGCTTTTCAATAACTTTTAATATTTTTCGGTAATTGGTCTGTTTAGAATTTATATAACTTCATGATTCTGGTCTCTATCCCAAAATGCATCTTTAAATATTCTCAATAACCAAAAAAAAATTTCCCCTATGGAAAAAGCCAAACATAAATAAACAAAAACTTCAACAAAATTTCCCAGTGTATACCACAAATGATGATCTTCCTAACATATTTTGAATAAAATGCTTGCTATCAAGGACATTTAGTCTTTCATATTCTACTTCTTGTCCTCACTTCTAGTTTCAACTTTCACCAGTTCCACCAAGTCTTCTAGTCTTAAATAAATACCTGTTAATACCAGAGGCATAATGTTGGCCCATGACCTTCTGTATTTACATTCATCATTCTCTCAGGCTAAATTTAACCTTTCCCTGGCCACTTAGGAGATCTTTCTAGTTTTATTTCTCATCCTTAGTATTTTTCTTAGCATTTATCAAAAATTTCTGTTCATAATTATTGATTTGTATTTCTCTCTCTCATATTTCTAGGACCAAACATAAGTAATAGTTTCCTTTTTATCTTTAGCACTTTGTCTGTCATACAACAGAGTAGTATTAAATGAGTGTAGAATGCAGAAATTCATTTGATAAACATAAGAAAACTTCATAAATTTTACAGCACGTGGTCATGTTGAAAAATAATTTTTCTTCTTTAATTCTACATCTATAACTTCAATTTCTAGTATTATTTAATATTATAATTAACTTATGAAAGAGCTTTTAAAAATTACCATTCCCAACATCCTCCATCAAATCAAGCCCAATCAGGCAAAATAAATCTAAGTTACTTATTTCTCAACTGCATGGAATTCTAGTCATACTTTCCATTAACCACCTACCAGTTCTAGGCTAACCTAAAAAAGAAGACAGGCACCAGATACTATTATTTCCATTTTATAGGTCAGAAAAATAAATTTGCATAATTAAACTAGTTATGATATCTTTGTAAAGCAAAATTAAAAGTTGATACTCTTGGTTCTGAGTTTGAAACAATGAAAATTAAAAAATAGTCAACTCATCATTTTCTAATTGACAATTGACTATTATCTTGTATTGGAAATAGCTGGTAGATTCCAATATTGCAACATTTTATCCTAAGATTCTGAGAGGTTGTCTGGATGCATATGGGAACAACAGAACAACAAAAATCTCACATTTCAAGTTCTGTTTTATCTAGGGAAGTGTTAACCAGCAAACTTGTCCGAGAAAGTCAAAGAAAGGAAATATCTATTTTAGCTATCAAAACCCTCCAGGAGAGGAAATAGAATTTGTACTTGAAGAAAATAAAAGTACCACTTTAAAGACAGGAAGTTTTATTAATTCCCAGCAACGATTTATTCAATGAGATGATACAGTGAAAATGATTATTTTTTTTCTTTTTTCACCTATTGACAGTGATCCATGCTCTGAATGGAAGTTTTCATTTCTCACAAAAATGTAATTAATTTTCTAAGTTAGCCTGAAGTCTCCTTTTTCTTCAGTAATTCAGCTTTATCTACATTGATTTAGGATAATGTTAATTATTTTTAATATTTATCATGAATATTTCTGTTACATATCTCTCCTTTAATTTCTAATCCACTCTAGTAAGAAGGGAAGAAAGAAAGAGAGGAAAGAAAAAAAGAAGGAAATATATTCATCGAAAAAGTAAAAATAATTCAGACCAGTATCAAAAATTACAGAGAACAAATATGATTATTTTTCTTCGCATCAAATATTATGTAACTTGAAAAATGTTGAAGATAGTCAAATAATTTTGTGTTTTCTCCCCAGTAATAAGTTCTTATTCTTTATTTCGACAGTGCAGAGAGGAGCTACCCCACGTCCGAGGTCAGGGGTGATGGCTAGGAGGAGATACCCTGCGCCCAAGGCCAGGGATGGTGGCCGGGAGAAGCCACCCCGTGTCTGAGGTCAGGGGCAACCGACGAGAGGAGCCACCCTACGGCTGAGGCCAGGGACGGTGCCCAAGGCCAGGGGTGGTGGCCAAAAGGAGCAACCCCATATCCAAGGACTGGTGGCCATACCACACTGAAGGTCAGGAAGGGCAATGGTGAGGAGATACCCCTCATCCAAGTTAAGGAGCAGCGGCTGTGCTTTGCTGGAGCAGCCGTGAAGAGATACCCCACCCCCAAGGTAAGAGAAACCCAAGTAA
>SJYV01053613.1:0-10648 GCA_006410875.1 Neotragus pygmaeus | reverse complement strand
TATGTGTGTGTGTGTGTGTGTGTGTGTGTATTCTTTCTACGCCACCTTCTTTATTAACAACACAAGGATAATAACACGATCTACTTCACCAAGTTGGTTTTGAGAATTTGACAGAAGGTAAATTAGGAACAGGGACTCCCCTGGTGGCTCAGAGGTGAAGAATCTGCATGCTAGTGCAGGAGATGTGGGTTCGGTCCCTGGGTCAGGAAGATCCCCTGGAGAAGGAAATGGCCACCCACTTCAGTATTCTTGCCTGGGTAAGGCCATACCCATAGGGGCCCGGTGGGCTACAGTCCATGGGGCTGAAGGAATTGGACATGATTTAGGGACTAAAGAACAGCAACAAGTTAGGAGCACTTCCAGCAATGGCCAGCACATAGCTAGTTTTCCACTGCTGTTGTTCGCTCTAAGGACTCAGAATCTCTTTCCATTACATTTTATATTCATCTGGGTACATTTCTTGTTTTCCCCTCGCCAGAAAGAAAGACCCTCAAGTGTGGAAAAACATGCCAAATCCCTTTTAATGCTGTCCTATCTGAACTCAGCGTCAGTGGCGTGCTGTAACAGGCTCTCTGAAAAGGAAGCTGGGATCTGTCCTGTTTGCCAATTTCTGTATGGTCATTTTGAAAATATCAACAGGACATCAGCTGACTCACAAGATTCCTGAAAATTTAACAATGGCCTCTTGTTAATGCTGGCAATGCAAGCCAGCATCCCTCTGCTAAATGTATGCACGAGAGACAGATGAGAAAGAATAAACATGTCAACAAACAAATTTAGAAATTACTGATTCCCAGATTCTCAATGATATGAATGAGCATCCAACCATTTATTCGCCCCCCCCCCTTAGCTTTATTGAGGTAAAATTGACAAAAATTGTATGAATTTAAGGTCCACAACAAGATGTTTTGATAAACCTATACATTATGAAATGACTATCACAAGCTAATGAACATATCCATCACCTCAATTGATTGTCTTTTTATTTTATGGAATGGGAACACTAAAGATGTACTTTTCTACAAAGTTCAAGTATGCAATACATTATTATTAGCTATACCCACTGTGCTGTACATTACATCTCCAGAACTTATTCATCTTTTTTGTTGTTGTTGTTATGCTGGGTCTTTATTCCCTGACCAGGAATTGAACCTGGGCCCCTGCAGTGGAAGCATGGAATCCTTGGAGTGCCGAGGAAGTCCAGAACAAATTTATTTTAAAACTGGAAGTTTGTACTCAGTGACCAACTTCATTTTTCCCACCACCTGGAACTACCGTTCTACTCTGTGTTTCTATGACTTCAACCTTTTTTTTTAGATTCCACATGCAAGTGAGATCATACAGTATTTATCTTTCATATCTGACTTATTTAACTTAATGTCCTCTATGTTCATCCACGTTGTCACAAGTATTAGGACTTGCTTTTTGATGGATGAATAATGTATTTAACTCACAGTTACTTTATCCATTCACTTATCAGCAGACAATTCAATTGTTTCTCTGTCATGGTTATTGCGAATGCTGCTGCAATGATGGGAGTATAGATCTCTCTTTTCTACCATTAACTAGGTTTTGATAATCTTGTCTATCATCTTAAAAGAGGCCTCTGGCTAGAAGGAATCTTTACTAAAGATTTCTACACAACATGGGTCCCTTGTGTTGCCTCTCCAAAAGAATGTGCTGTGCTTTGCTGCTCAGTCATGTCCGACTCTTTCCAACCCTTTAAACTGTGGTCTGCAAGGCTCCTCTGTCTGTGAGATTTTTCATGCAAGTATACTGGAGTGGGTTTCCATTTCCTACTCCAGGAGATCCTCCCAACACAGGGATCAAACCCAAGTCTCCTGTGTTTCCTGCACTGAAGGCAGATTCTTTACCACTAGCCATGGATGGTGTCAAACATTATGTGTTTCTTGTGAACACTCATAATACACATGCATATTTTATAGACAGTAAGTCTCACAGCAAAGAAATCCATTTCTACACTGTAATGTAAATGTGAAGAAACATTTCCTAAACATATTTGATCACTAAATCTAGTTTGCCTGAGTAAACAGTAACATAATAAGGAGTTAATATCTCTGCAAAACACTATCAGGACTACTTTTTATACTTATATAGGAAAAAGTAAATGTCCTTAGTAATTTTTGCAGAATATGTTTTTTAAACTTGAAACAAAATACATCATGGATATTCATCAAAAGAAAGAATATATTAATAAAAAGTAATAGCCACTCTGTGCTGAGGACTGTTAATGTTTAAATCTGCAAAGTAGACAAAATTACCCCATTGTACAGATGATAAGATGGAGACTCAAGAAATTTAATTAATTTACTTACTGTCATACTTTTGAACAGAATTCAGATCCAGCTCTTTGTGGCTGCAAAACCAACATTTTTCTTGTGATGTCACATGTCAACATTAGACATGATTTCATTATGAAATTATGACCATTAGTTTATGGTTAACCCTTCACTGTTCTAGCCAATTTCAGTAATGTTTTCTTCATTTCCTTTTCCTTTTCTTCACAATAATTATTGCAAAATTTCTACATTTTGCCTGCCACCCTACTTGTAGTTTATTTCACTTCCTTTTAACCAAAGTTATAAAAACATTAGAAATAAGTGTCCTCAATTGTTTGCAACCTAACCTGTACATTTAGCTTTATGTGTACCCATCTTCCCATCTTTGTTCTGTTCATCTCAAGAAATAAAGAAAGAGAGGGAAAGAAAAGAAAGTCTCTACAGCTGTGCTACATAACTCTTGACTTTTCAAATTCCTTTTTTGTACCTATCCCTATCTCATTCTCTCCCTCTCCCTCTCCAGGGGATTTTTTCAACATTTTTAATATGTTCAGTTCTCTCCCTACAAGCAGCCTAGAGCAGCTCTTCCTCCTCCTCCTTTCCTACCTGTGTATCTTCCAGTTCACTTTTCCCTCTCCTTAGCCAAGCTTCTTGAAAATCTTGTCTACACTAGCAGTCTACTTAACTCCACTTCTCACTTTCCAAAACTCTTCAGTTAGGCATCTCCCCTTTTCCCTTGAAACTTTTTCGGCAGGATCATCAGTGAGCTGTTAGTTGCTGAATCTTTGGGCACCTTTTGATTCTTCATTTAATCAACCATCCCTTTCCTCTTGCAAAATGCTATTTCTTTTCCATCATTACAACTCGGTTGACCTGGTTTCTTCCTGCTTCTCTAGTGACTTGGTCTCAAACTTCCCTAGAGGTTTCTCTTCCTCTAGCTGTCTTCTAAATGCTGATTTTTCTCAGAGAAGTCCAGGCTCATATTCCTTCTTAAGAGTTATACCCTCTTTGAGTCATCTCATCTGCTCTTGTGGATCCAATTTAACCCTGTTATGTTTATCATTTCAAGTTCACCTGAAATATAGAACTGCTGGCTCAAAAGTACCTCCAATTCTTAGAAGAAATTGCAACTTGAATGACCTACACGTATGTCTAAATTGAAATTATTGATATTCTCCTGTCTCAATATGCTTTACTACATATATTCCCTTTTGAAAGAAAATTGCACTCAGACTTTTAGGCAAATGAATGAATGAATGAACAGTAATCCTCATTTTCTCTGTCTTATCTCAGATCTAATTTCTACCTAACACTTCTAAAATTAATCCATTTTTCTCTCATATGTGATAAACATGCTACATTTTTTTTCTTGGGCGTCAATAGCACCCTTTTATCTGAACTTCTAACTTCTACTCTTGCCGCACTATAGTTAATTCTGCATTCTAAAGCTAGAGATATATTTCTTTTTATCATTGTTATTCAAATAGATTATTTGTTTTAAAATTTATTTTATTGAAGTGTAGTTGATTTTACAATCTTGTGGTAATTTCTACTGTACAGCAAAGTGGTTCAGTTTTACATATATATTATATATGTGTATATAATATATAATCATGGAGGGGAAGAAATAAATATGCATATGAATGTGAAATAATTATATAAATCAAGGTTCAACATGGTAACGATTAGGAACACTGAGGATGTTGGGGAAAACACAAAGTTTTTGGAGAAAAGAAGAAATCAAGTTCACATATAATGTTTGGGGCCTCAAAATGCTACCACAACTCTCAAAATGTAAAAATGTTCTTATAATTGTAAAGAATTTCTAACATCTAAATTTCTAGATTCATATTCAAATGTAAAAGTAAAATAAGGACTGGCTGAAATGTGCAAGGGCTAAAAAATTACACAGGAAGCCCAGATGCCCCGATAAAATAAGACACCAAAATGTAAACGAGAAGATTGGGATTCAGAAAACTGTATCTTCTATACTGAAGATAAAAGAACCCAGGATAACGATAAAGGGGATATCTAAGGTAAGAGCCGTTTACAAAGCCTAGAAAGAAGTTAGAGTTACGTTGGTGGGCTCCAGGAGTAAGACCTCTAAGGAGACAAAAAACAGATATATTACTTACCTATGTACGTTCGGAACACGACTGAAGCGACTCAGCAGCAGCAGCATGTACATTCACACGTACACACACACCCATATAGATGACTGATGCATAGATATGCAGATAGTCTTTTCTTTAACAGAGATAAAGTTTCATTGTTCTGGTAGATATCTGAAAGCTTAAAAGAACTTCCTGAACAAATGGATTATTAAGACAGTTGTTAACCCAAAAAAGAAAATTTATACAAATAAAGGAAGTAACTTTGCTATATTTCATGGCTCAGCTCTGAAAACATTTACACAGTCTAATAATATAAACACTAAAATGTTTATTTAACTAAAAGCATGGTAGAACTATCTTGAAAAGTTAAGGGAAGGAAAATGTGTATGCTGCATGTTGGTACAAAGAAAGGCCATGGAGTACACTGTAAGACAGTAGCCAGATTATCACAGCTGATCAATGCTAAGCTAAGTCACTTCAGTCGTGTCTGACTCTGTGTGACCCCATAGACGGCAGCCCACCAGGCTCCCCCATCCCTGGGATTCTCCAGTTGATCAATAGATAACGTCTAAAGTGAAGACTAAAAATAGATATTGCATCATTTAGAAAATGGAAGCAAATACCCAAAGAAATATTTTGAAAATGTTGAAATTGTGTCTTCAGGAAGTGAGACTCAGTGATGAAAAGGGGAAAGGATTGCTACTTTTTCTAAAAGTCAGAGAATAGTATTTGACTTTTACAAAATATTTCCATACAAACAACAAAACAGTGATGCAGATGGGGAGGAACACACAGGTAGACATGAATCAAAGGTCATGTTCTTGTCCTTGAACAGGATGCTAAGTTCAAAAGTGTTGGTTATATTATCATGCTTTATAGCGTACATAAAGCTTACATATATCATTTCATATACATCAAAAACCTAAAAAGTATTTTAATACATAATCATTAAAAAATTAAATACTTGATAAATCGGTACAACCACTATGAAAAACAGCATGGAGTCTCCTCCAAAAAAAAGGCTAAAAATAGAATTATCACATGTACATGTATTAGTCACTCAGTCATGTCCAACTTTTTGCAACCCCATGGACTGTATCCTGCCAGGCTCCTCTGTCCATGGAGCTCTCCAAGCAAGGATACTGGAGTGGGTTGCCATTTCCTTCTCCAGGGTATCTTTCCGACCCAGAAATTGAACCTGGGTCTCCTGCGTTACAGGCAGATTCTTTACCATCTGAGATACCAGAGAAACCCAGAATTACCATACGGTCCAGCAATTCCACTCCTGGGTATAAATCCAGATAAAACAAAAACGTTAATTCACAAGGATGTCTGCATCCCAATGTTCACAGCAGCATGATTCACAGCCATCAAGATCTGCAAGCAACCCAAGTATCCATCAGCAGAAAAATGGATAAAGAAGATTTATAATGGAATATTACACCATTATATAAAAATGAAATGCTGCCATTTACAGCAACATGGATGGTCCTACTAAGAATATTATGCTTACTAAAATAGATCAAAGACAAATACTACATGGTAACACTTTAATGTGAAATCTAAAAAATAATGCAAATGAAGGTATATAACAAAACAGAAACAGACTCACAGTGCATAGAAAACCATCTAGTGGTTACCAGAAGGGAGAGGGAAGTAAGGAGGGGCAAGTTAGGAGTATGTAATTAAGAGGAACAACAAACTACTCTCTATAAAATAGATAAGCAGCAAGGGTGTATTACAGACTACAGGGAATCATAGCCATCATCTTATGAAAACTTTTAAAGGAATACAATCTGTAAAAAATGCCAAATCACTATGCTGTACATCTCAAACTAATATAAAGTTACTGTACATCAACGATACTTCAATTAAAAAAAAAACTTGAAACCAAAAAACCTCATCTGCATTCAATGTTGAGGTTTTCAGAAATGGGGAAATAGATTTCTCAACGTCTCTAAAGACTATTGGCTGCAGAGTTTCCAATAAGTTTCTTTTCTTTGACTAAAAAGGAAGTAAATAAAACAGTCAAGTGTCTTTGTTACACAAATCTCTGGTGAACCGTGTTAGCATGTGGTGTGTTTCAATAAAAGATGCATTGTCAAACATAAGACCATGGAGACCACCGGGCTGGGAGAAAGAAGTCTGACGGCAGCATTTCACTGACGTCTGTTCTATTACTGCAGACACTTGCTCAGGGCACCTTGGGGTTACGTCTGCCTCTCATCCTGGAATTTACTGCCAAAAACAAAGGGACACGTTAACATAGATCTGACAATTCATTGTCCACTCTTTCCCATGGGTCTGCCAGTGAGCAGATCGCATGCTCACTCAGTGTTCCCCTTCCCTCTTTGTCTGCAAGCTCCATGCAGGTTGGGACCTTATGTCTTGTGCATTCCTGGATATGCCTGCCATTTGCCCTGCACAGTGGGAGAATTAAATACATAGCAATCAAATGAATGATTGAACTATTGATTTTTTTTCATTATTGATTAATCTGAGGTTTAGCCTATGAAAAATTGTATCAGTTCAGTTCAGTCACTCAGTCGTGTCCAACTCTTTGTGACCCCATGGACTGCAGCACGCCAGGCCTCCCTGTCCATCACCAACTCCTGGAGTTTACTCAAACTCGTATCCATTGAGTCAGTGATGCCATCCAACCATCTCATCCTCTGTCGTCCCCTTCTCCTCCTGGCTTCAATCTTTCCCAGCATCAAGGTCTTTTCCAATGAGTCAGCTCTTCGCATCAGGTGGCAAGAGTATTGGAGTTTCAGCTTCAGCATCAGTCCTTCCAAAGGATATTCAAGACTGATCTCCTTCAGGATGGACTGGTTGGATCCCTTTGCAATCCAAGGGACTCTCAAGAGTTTTCTCCAATACCATAGCCAAATCTTACACTTATCGACTTCCCTCTCAGATGACGTAATGACGAGAATGTAAAATTTAGTGGCAGAAGACTTCAGGTTACTTCCTGGGTATGTCCTCCACCAACTGTGTCATTCTGAGCAACCCTGCATAGTTCTATGAGACTGAGTCCTCTCATCCATTCATGCATCATATCATGGTTATAAGACTTCTCTTGCTCTGGGGAGGGAATGAGTTAATAACTGGGTATTCTATAGACTGTAAAATAAGATATGAATGTCCATTGTATCTATGACAAAAATCTTTCTGATATGTATTTTCTAAATATCATAACCATTTTATTCATCTCAGTACATGTTAGTTTTCTAAATTGAATTTATAAGCAAGATATTTTGGTGCAATGCTAATAGTCTTCGTGAGTTTCTGTGGCACATAGATACAATGGATTATTATTCAGGCATAAAAAGGAACAAAATTGTGCCATGTGCAGAGACATGGATGGACTTAGAGACTGTCATATAGAGTGAAGTAAGCCAGAAAGACAAAAACATGTATCATATATTAATGTATATATGTGGAATCTAAAAATGTACAGATGAGCCTATTTGCAAAGCAGAAAGAGAGACACAGGCATAGAAAACATATGTATGAATACCGAGGGTAGAAGGGGGAGATGGGATGAATTGGGAGATTGGGATTGACATATATACACTGCTATGTATAAAATAGATAGGTAATAATAACCTGCTGCATAGCACAGGGAATCCCACTCAGCGTTCTGCAGTGACCTAGGTCGGGGGGAAGTCCAGAAGGGAGGGGACGTGTGTACACACGGGGCTGATTTATTTTGCTGTATAGCAGAAACTACCACAGGACTGCAAAGCAACTATACTCCAACTCAAATTTTAAAACTAGAGAAATAATACGTTCTTACACTGCACAAACATACACACGAATTGTTAAGATAGTAATTGCCACAAATATTCATGTCTACCTCCTGGAGTCATAAGACCTCAAATATGTGAATCAAGTATAATTTGCCCAAGATACCATTTTCCCGCCATTTTTCTGACAAACACAGAGTTGGTCAGTTCTATTATATGGTTAAGTCACTAAGATATAGGGAAACAAGAAGTTACTTTTTATTTCTTTTTTAAATCACCTATGTTTCAGATAAGTGGATGCTCTCTGAAGTTACAGATAAAAGTTCACTATATTTAACTATTGAAGAACAAAGAAACCCTATCATAATTAAATTACAATTATTTCATTATTAGATCTCTGTGTGCATGGATGACCTTTCTTTTAAATCAGTTAACATCTTTGCAATGTAACAAAGATTAGACCTCTATATGAATTATTTAGATGAGAACGTAATGCAGTGAAGGAAGACAAGGTTTTGTAGCAATGTGCCCTGAATTCAAATTCTGACTCAGTCATTCATCTCCCTGAGCCTCAGTTTTCTTATATGCAAAGAAAAAATGAAAAAAACAAAAAACAGATACTTGAAAGGATGACAGAAATTTTACAGAAGGCGCAATCAATTAATGTTGGTAATCACTGTATTAGAGTCAGATTTTGGGCTTTTGAACCCCTCATGCTCAGATATCGTTCTCCAACTATGCTTGTATTTACATACTAAGTTGGCTGTGTGGAAAGCAGTGGATACTGGCTGATTCCCAAGAAGAAATGTGGCTTGGACATGCAGGTGCGGGGCAGCAACATCTGCAGAAGGTGGGAGTGGCTGGGCTGCATCTGTGTGGCTGTGTCACACATGATCAGAGACCCACAGATGCCAGAACTGTGCTAAGCGCCCTGCATGTGGAACAAGAACAGAAACAAAGACAGACAGCAAACCGAGAGTGTCCGCTTGCTATCCCCAGGCCACAACTACGTCCAAAGCTGGGGCAAGCCTGTCAGATAGAAAGAGCTTTGTTCTCCTGAAAACTTGACGGCTTTGGATACGCATGTTTGCTTTTAAAACCAAAGAAAAGTGGCCAATACCCTGCTTTTAGTCACTGCAAGATGAAGGAGGTGAATGGGAATATAAGAAAGAAACAGAAGCAGGGAAACTCATGCAGGTCTGCGTACAGCCATCCAGGGAAGCCCCCAAACGTTTCAGTAAAGTCTACTAAACTTATGCATGCTAATGTGAGTGACTGTGTTGTTACAGTTAGGTAAAATGGAGGAAAAAGTGATGTCTAAATCAGTGCAGTAAGGGGAAGAGGTAGGTAGACCATCATATCAAGAGAAACTAAGTATCTCCAGGGATTCCTATAAACCTTGGGCCGGACTTAGACGTGCACAGGCTATTTGGGAGCTGAAAGTAATTTGATCAAATCCACATGCACGTGTGGGTGCCTTTGCTGGGGGACTCTTAGCTAGCCCAGAGATTACACACGGATCATAGCATCCTTATCTCTGTGCTACAAACAAGGCTGGAAGATGTTTAAATGACTTGTCCAAGGTCACTGAGCTAAGTACATAGGGAAGGGGGTGTTGGTATTTGACCCTGTACCCACCTGTCCCTTAAATAGAACCCTCAGTTACCACGCATGTCATTTCTGTAAGATGATTCTCTCGATCATCTATTGAGGGTTAGCTGCCTGGTTACATCATAAATCACATCAGAGCTGTTGAATAAAACAAGCAAGCAAGCCCGGACTGTGCATATTCTGATTCATTAAGTCTAAGCAATATCGGGGGAATCTGTTTTTTTTTTCAATTTTATCAGACATTTCTAATAGGAATTCGGACTTGGGACTCAAAAATAGTCTGGTCTCTTAATATAAACGTGGGAAGCTCAGGGTCTCCGTTGGGAAGGGTCTTATGCAAAGACAAACACCAAGAACTCAACTTATTCCAGAGTCAGGGATAGAACTTATATTTCTGGTCTCAACACTCAGTGGGAAATACTCACGAACACAAACTAAGAATCCATACAACGCAGCCTACAAGAACAAGTGATCAAAAAAGTAGTTTAATGAGACACTTCTTTTTTAAAGAAACTCACTGGAAAGTATAAGAACACTTCGGTAATTTTCTGGTTACCAGTTCTGTAATGTGAGAAATAGTAGCCTTATTCTGTCAAAAAAAGAACACAAGGCTAACAGAAGGAAATGATTTGACAAAGACTACAAGAGCAACCCAGATAATCACGACCCAGATAATTACAATAGTGTGATCACTTACCTAGAGCCAGACATCCTGGAATGCAAAGTCAAGTGGGCCTTCGGAAACGTCATTACGAATAAAGCTAGTGGAGGTGAGGGAATTCCAGCTGAGAGAGTTAAAATTCTAAAAGATGACGCTGTGAAAGTGCTGCACTCAATATGCCAGCAAATGTGGAAAACTCAGCAGTGGCCACAG
>SJYV01053612.1:44366-71359 GCA_006410875.1 Neotragus pygmaeus | reverse complement strand
TTTTTTTTTTTTTTGCAGTTTATATTCCATTATAGGTTATTATAAGATATTGAGTATAATTTCCAATGCTACACAGTAAATCTTTGTTGCTTATCAGTTTTTAGTTGTTTCTATCTATTAATCCCATACTCTTAAATTGTTCCTTCCCTGACCTCCCCTTTGGTAACCATGTTTGTTTTCTATGTCTGTGAATCTGTTTCTGTTGTGTATATACATTCATTTGTATTATTGTTTAAATTCCACATATAAGTTGTATCATATAATAGTTTTTGTTCTCTGTTTGATTGTTTCACTAAGCATAAGTATTCTATAGGTCCATCTACATTGCTGCAAATGGCCATAGTTCATTCTTTTTATGACTAATATTCCATTATATACATATCAATGTGTCTGTATACATGTATGTAAGCAAGTGTGTATATATTTATAATTATACATATATATCTCACATCTTAAACCAGTTTTTCTGTTGATGAGCATTTGGTTTTCTATCACATCTTAGTTATTGTGAATAGTGCTGCTATGAACATTGGGGTATGTCTCTTTTTGAATTAGACTTTTTGTTTTTTCCAAATATATACCCAAGTGGAATTCTTGAATCATGTGGTTTGATAGCTTTATTTTTACTTTTTTAAGGAATCTCCATACCATTTTCCATAGTGACCACACCAATTTACATTACCACACCCTCTCTGCTGCTGCTGCTGCAGCTGCTAGGTTGCTTTAGTCATATCCAACTCTGTGCGACCCCATAGACGGCAGCCCACCAGGCTCCTCCGCCCATGGGATTTTCCAGGCAAGAGTACTGGTTGCCATTGCCTTCTCCAGGGCACTGTAAAGGAAAGTGAAGTCGCTCAGTCATGTCCAACACCCTCTCCATCATCTATCATTTGCAGAGTTTTTGATGATAGCCGTTCTGGCCAACGTGACATGATATTGCATTCTGGTTTTGCCTGGCTTTTCTCTAATAATCATCAATGTTAAGCATCATGTGACTGTTGACCCTCTACATGTCCCTATTTGTACAATTATCTCTTCACGTCTTCCTCATGTTTTGACTGGGTTGTTTGTTTTTTCTTTTTTTCTTGATACTAAATTGTATGAAAATTATATTTTGTATAATGTATATTTTGGGTATTAACCCCCTGTTGGTCAAATCATTTGCAAATTGATTTTGTTTGAAATCCTCTGTTTTTGTACCTCATTATCTGTTTCCTTATTTAGGATTGGGAAATTTTCAGCCATAATTTCTTCAAATACAATTTAGGTTCCCTTCTCTCTCTGTTCTTTCTGAAACCCCTATTATGAGTAGGTTGGCACATTTTTTATTATAAAATAGATCTCATATGTTTTCATTTTTCCCATTTGTTTTTCTTTCTGCCATTTTGATTCATGATTTTCATTGTTTTATTATCCAGCTTATTTATTTGTTCTTCTGTATCATTTAATCAGCTATCCGTTGCTTCTAGATTGCTCAGAAATTAGCAATCTAGAAGTATTTTTGGAATTTTTATCTCAGAAATTGAATTGTGTATTTTTGATTTGTTCATCTTTATAGTTTCTAGTGCCTTTTTGCAGTGATCTGCATTTATACTGATAATATGGCTGAATTTAGTTAGCATTTTTATTACCACTTTTTTGAACTCACTTGTCCAGTAAACTGGTGATCTCTGCTTCATTATTTATTCTCTGAGGGGATTTCTCTTGCTTTTTTAATTGGGAGTAGTTCCTTTGCCTTTTCATTTTATCTAACTCTGTCCCTATGAATTTAGGAACAATTCTAAGTTATCTATTGTGGTCTCAAAGGGATGTTTTATGTAGCAGTCCTTGTGTATACTGTGTATGTTCAGTGTTATCAGTGTGAGGGCTGGATTTGATGTGAGCCATGTCTTTTCTTCAGAGTGTGCTGATTGCCATCACCTTTGGATGAGGTGTGGTTATTACTGGGGTATCTAAAACCTGTGCAAGTGTGAGGTAAAACTTCCTCTCTGCTCCCTGGCTATTGCTTCTGTTAAGGGTTGCGTCTGACCCCTAGTTGGAGTAGTACCCATGAAAGTCAGTCTCAATCAGGCTCCATCCCTCTTGAGTGGGTTCCCTGTACTAACAAAGGGGAGTGCTGAAACAAGTGATGTCCATTCGCTCACAGAGGTCTGATGCATGACATGAGTAGCTGTTTGAGGCTCGTTCCCCCTGCTGTGGTTGTCCCAGGTCCACTGCATGGCTGTGGTATGTTGTGGGTAGGGCCAAAATACATGAGAGGCTGGACCTGGTTGTCAGGGCAGGGCGCTGTGGCTTCAAGAACTGAGGCAGCCACACAGCTGCCAAAGATCTGGACTTCCATGATGATGTCAATCCCTGATTCATCATCAAGCTGCGGCTGATGGGCAGACCTGGATTACTTGCTCAGCTGGGAAATGGACCATGGCATGCTAGTTACTCCTGAGGCATTGCCAGAGGAAGCACTGGCAATGGTCACCTTCCACCTACTTGGACCACACCCCAGGCCTCTGAGCCATCTTTGCATCCTTAGATCTAGTCTTCTGTCGGGGTCTATTTGCTACAGATCCAGCATCAAACTCTGCCATGGAAATGGGCAGTGAAGAATCCATCTGCTATTGCACGAGATATAAGAGACATGGGTTTGACCCCTGGGTCAGGAAGATCCCCTGCAGGAGGGTATGATAACCCACTCCAGTATTCTTGCCTGGAGAATCCCACTGGCAGAGGAGCTTGATGGTCCACAGTCCATAGGGTCACAAAAAGCACGGGAGAAGGTAAGCTGCCATCTTGATCTGATCTCTGGTTCTGTTTTATAATGCAAAGGCCCAATTTGCATCCACATAATTAAAAACAGTATCTTTGAGGAGGTTTTGTTGTTGTTCAGTCACTAAATAATGTCCCACCTTTATGAGGTCGATCAAGCAATTAAACGTTTTAAACATTCTTCTCAGGTGATTTTTAGGTACAGACAGGTTGAGAAACACAGTTTTGACATGTCTTGGGAATGAGACAAGGCTGGATGAATGTTCTAACAAAATAATAAGTAGGAGACGTAGATTTGATCCCGGATTGGAAAGATTCCCTGGAGGAGGGCATGGCAAGTCACTAGAGTATTCTTGCCTGGAGAATCCCCATGGGCAGAGGAGCCTAGTGGGCTACAGTCCATGGGGTCACAAAAGTCAGAAAGAACTGAGAAACTAACCACAATATAGTCACTTTTAGCAATCCAATTTCTGAGAACAAAGAGGAATTTGGGGACTGTGGGTCCCACAATACAGTTTATCTTGTACATAGGAACACCATGCAAATACCCTCAAAGGTTTCTCGCCCAACTTCATGCACTGATTAGCATGGATTGTAAATTTATTTCAATATTTTTCAGATTTTCCAAGAGGTAAAGTTGCATAAATCAAATTTGTAAACGTGCCCCACCAAGCCCTTTCCCATACACACATACCTTAGAACATTAAATCTCAGAGACCAGATCATCTCACTAGAGTATTTTGAAGCCCACATAAATAATGTCTATTTCAGAATGAAATTCATGTAAAACAACAAAAAATGGTGAAGTCTTTAGTCACCAGAGAATGTGTCAGAATCATTTTTAAAAAATCACTAGACTGGTCAACTAAAGCAGAGTCCATGGCAATATTCATGACCTCTAGCTCTCGATCTGGTTTTCTAACTAGTTCATACTTATGAAATCATCTCTCTTCCAAAAATGGAGTTTGTCTGTCCCATTATGAAGCATTGAAGTGCTAGGCCTTTTACTTTTTAAAGCCCACATCCCCTTGCACTTGTACACTATGCATCCTTAGTCTTGTGGGGAGTAAATAGACAAGCTCATTGCTAAGCCAAATGTCTCTTACTGGCTACTTCATAAAGAGACATCCAAATTTTGCAATTGCCTTTTTCCATTAATTTCTTGTCCAAGAGCCATTTTTATCTCTGGTCTCTGTCTCAATGGAGATCTGGATAAGATGTGGCAGAAATTTTGTTTGTTTTGATTTTGCTTTTTTGTTTTGTTTGGGTATTTTGGTTCTTCTATGCCCACTGAAGGCAAGTTGCTCACATAGCCAGGAACAATCATGTACAATAAAAATTCACACAATAATCAAAATGTGGACAGATATTACTAATTATAGCCAGATTTATACAATTTCATGTCTTTAAATATAGAATGAGGTGTTGATAATTAGTTACATATTTGTCATGATGTCTTTTGAAGATTTCTCTGTGTAGATCCAAAGAATCTTTGGATAAAGATTAAATAAAACAAAAGAAATAAATAGAACAAAGAAATCACAGGGGAACAGTTTTTGTGTATACATCTCTTATCTTCCCAAATTGAAAGTAAGCACTCTCAAGACAGGAGCTATCCCTCAGTCTATTTTTGTGTAACACCTAAGGCTTATATAGTGTCAGATACGTGGCAAATACCCACTAAACATTAGTGAGATCACATTTAATTCTGTGTTTTGCATTATACAAATAAGTTATAAAGCATTGTCTTTCACTGTGCTAATATAAGTATGTATCTGGTTTCCTTAGCATCCTGAGGAAGATTGGAAAGATGATCCTTTTAGAACTAATGGATACTGCTGTTATAGGGATAATGCCCCAATGGGTACCATTGAAAGGGAACTTCAGATCTAAGCATACCAATATTTAGGTAGCTTTATCATATGCAATTATTTTTTCTAGAAATGTTGAGATCATTTTTGTAAATGTTGTTTTGGAAACTGTTAGGCTCCAAATTTTCCCTTTTGAATATCACTGTCTGTGATTTCTTGGAAAACATTGTGATAGGGAAATATGTAAGCCAGAAAAGTTACTGCTACTAATTCATTCATTCATTCAAATTTTTTTCTTTTTAATTTATTCTTTTATTGAAGGATAATTGCTTTACAGAATTTTGTTTTCTGTCAAACCTTAACATGAATCAGCTGAAGATGTACATATATCCTCTCCCTTTTTATTGACAATTTTATTCTGTGCCATGTATTATTTCAGGAAGCTTGAGATACATCAGAAAACAGCACAGAGAAATTTCTGTCACTATTGAGTTTTCCTGGTAATGAATGGAGTTTTTTTCTAAGTGTAATTAAATTTTGATAAACACTAATCAATTTTTGTAGCTGACAAACTGTTAACTAATTATTTTGTGGATGTTTAGTTAAATATTCATTAATTTTAGTTTTGCAGCTTTCTTTTGCAATTTAAAGTATATATGTATATAAACACACTGGCACTCGCTGTATATATTTATATGCATAATTATATTATTTTTATTGCTGTTTCATTGCTAAGTAGGGTCTGAGACTTTTGCAACCCCATGGACTGTAGCCCGCCAGCCTCCTCTGTCTACGGGATTTCCCAGGCAAGAATACTGGAGTGTGTTGCCATTTCCTTCTTCAGGGGATCTTCCCAACCTGAGGATAGAACCAAAGTCTTCTGCATAGCAAGCAGATTCTTTACTGATGAGCCACCAGGTAAGCTAATTATATTATACTTATAATATATTTACATATTATACATAGCTAAGCTATTTTATGTATTATACACATTTAGCAGTTATAATTTTTTTTTCTTTTTATCTTTCCTGGGCTCCTGAAAAATCTCAAAGATTCNCCACCAGGTAAGCTAATTATATTATACTTATAATATATTTACATATTATACATAGCTAAGCTATTTTATGTATTATACACATTTAGCAGTTATAATTTTTTTTTTCTTTTTATCTTTCCTGGGCTCCTGAAAAATCTCAAAGATTCTAGATATTCCTCCTGGTTCCTCCTAATGGTAAAATGGTTCTGATTTTTGTGAAATGTTCTGAATTAGAGAAATGTTGGTTGATTCAGGGCTGAATATGTTTAATAAAACATAATGAAGAAAAAAAATTATATATTGGAATAATGTGATAGGAAGAACACCCCTGTGTTTCTTTTTTCTATTACCCACACAGAACATTTCACTTTTGACACTTGCCCAAGACAAGCAATTCTCTACAATACCAGTATATGCATAATTGTCCTACAATTCAATTTTGACACTAACAGAGTTAGCTTATATCCCACAGTTTAAGAGCTCTGTCCCACAAGACTTCCCTTCACTTCAGACTCCACTTGCAAATAGTAAGTCTTCAAGTTACCTAAAGCTTCTGTACAAACTGACCACAAATCAGATGTGTTCATGAGTGCCCTCCTTATGTTTATTATTTGCTAGAAGAGCTTACAGAACTCAGGAAAACACTGACTTATGTTTACAAGTTTATTATATAGTAAAGGATATGACTGGTAAAGGGTATAGTGGACAGTCAGGTGAAGAAATGCGTAAGGCAAAGTTTAGAAGGTTCCTGAACTGCAAGAGCTTTTGTAGGGTAGCATCACTCTCCCACCAGGTGGATATGTTCAACAACCTGGAAGTTCTTCACCCTTGTACTATTTGGATTTCTATAGAGGCTTCATCAGTGTAGGTACTGACTCAGTCTTCAAGCCCTTTCCTCTTCATGGAGGACTCATGGTGAGACTGATAGTTACAAGTTCCTAATCATGGCTTGGTCTTTCTGATGACCAGCTCCATCCAGGAACCTACCAGGATTTACCTCCTTACAAGGAAAGTCATTCCAATCACCCAGGAAATTCTGAAGGATTTGAGAGTTTGATGTCAGATGCTCCTATCTTCAGGAAATTACAAAGATATTAGGAGCTCTATGTCAGAAATTGGGGCCAAAGACTAAATATTAGAACAAAAGATTATGCTAAAACCCATATTTACAAGGATTGTAGCAGATCCATATTAAGAACCAGAGCATACATTTATGTATATGTGTGTGTATGTATATACAAATATAAATGTATTTTTAGGTATTTCTTATTAATTCATACTGTGATGTAATGTGATAAAAAATGATACAGAATCACCAAGAAAATTCGCATGAAAATTTCCATTAAAGATCAAAACTTTTAAACTTTAAGGACATTTTGATATCAATGAAACGGTGATAAAAGACCCTGAGTGTAACTTTCACTATTTTTAAAATTAGGGAAAACACACTAGAAATTAGTTTCCTTTGTCACCTACTAAGTTGAGAAAATGAATACAGCAGTAGTTAATATTTGCTATTGTAACAAAGTACATCTTATTTAAATTTAAGAAATTGGTAAGAAATAGTCCATGTGAAATTTATTTTATCCATCACTTTTGAGCTTTTCTGAGGCCTATAAAAAAAATAAAAATATATATTTGCCATGACAATGGTTTTTTACAACCATTCTGAGGGAGGCTGAGCATGACAGCAACAGCATTATTTCTTGTTGCTTGAAACCATAGTAAATTCTTCAGACATATCTAGGATTTAAAGGTTTTCTATAAAGTGACTGGCAGTGTGCTTATAACTGACATGTCTACTAGCAGATGGAATTCCCCTACTTCAGAGAAGTAACTGGAGAACTCACTGTGCTTCTGAAGGGAATTTAGAAAACTTCTCAGGACCTGAAACTCTGTTAAAATTTTCTACTTTTAAGATAATAAGATTTTTGAATAACTTTTTTTTTTTAATTTAACTCTCAAATACAGTTATCAGATAGTTCATTGGCCCCAAGTTATGTGTTAAGTTTCTTGTTGCTTGAAGTCAGAAAGAATTGTATGCAACCTCAGGAAGCCAGTGACCCTGGAAGAGTAATCCTTAAGAGTACAATCTTATGTCAAAAAACAATGACCATTATAAATGCATTAGAGATGCTTCTGTTTACCAGAAATGTTGTATGTGATCACATCCAGCAAAAAGTGCTACTAGGAAAGACATTCTGGTTTATTTTCACTTTACTGTCATCAAACTAACAGAAATATCCAGAAAATATAAAAAAATTATTTATAAACACATTTATCTTTCATTTTGTTATATTAAGAATTATACATACATATAATAGTGGAAACAGTGTCAGGCTTTAAATTTGGGGGCTCCAAAATCACTGAAGATGGTGATTGCAGCCATGAAATTAAAAGACACTTACTCCTTGNTAGAAAGGAAAAACAATAGCAACAGTGCCAAAGATCACCCATTGCCCCACACTACAAAGATAACTAGTATAGATTTTTCTTTTTATATTGTTCTAATCTTTTCCTATGACTTATTATTTAGATTTAGGAGCCATAGTCACACTATATATAAGATTTTGCACTTTTTATTTAGTAAATTACTATTTTACCCTCAAATTTTCTATAGACATGTAAATATTATCTTTTAGATTTTTCCATTATACTTGGGAGAGTGAGGCAGAGAAACTGACATACAGAATACCAAAGATGGCTTTATTAAAGAATAATCAAAAGAAAAGAGCAACAGAAAGACAGTAATACTGAAATTTTCAACTCCTGGAGATGCTTGTTTTTATTCTTATCAGTATCCAAATATATCACTTCTCCACACTCCATCAAAATATTGAATAAATAAAACAAAACTTTCTGTGGTTGTGATGAACATGTTCTATTAATAAACATTCCTTTAGTTATCCCCACCTCTTTGTACTCACACCCCTTGTTTGATGTGGGAGGGACCTATAACTTATTTCAATCCAATGGAATATGGCAAAGTTTATGGAACAGCATTTTGTGATTACATTATTTAAGACCATAGCAATTGCCTTTGGACTTTGTCTTATATTGTCTTTGAGGAAGCAAGTAGCCATGTTGGGAAGATCCACATGGCAAGAAACTGAGAGCTGCCTCTTGCTGATAATCAGAAAGAAACTGAAGCTCTCAATCCAAAATCCTGCAAGGAACTGAATATCACCAACAACAGGAGCTTGGAGGTAAATCCTTCCCTGGGAAAGACTTCTGGTGAGAACCTAACTCTTGATGATGCAATGATTGAAACCTTGTGGAAGATCCAGTTAAGTTATGCTCTTGATCCACAGAAGCTGCAAGATTATATATTTGCATTGTTTTAAACTGTTAGATTTGAATGATACTGTTACATATGGAAGCAATACAGTGTTATCAACTATGTTTTAGACACATGCTTAAGGAATAGAGGGAGATAAATACAATCTGTATTTTAAGATATTTCATGTTTGCTTGGTATGCAAATAACTTAAAGCAGTAGAAACTCTAAAATGTAGTTCAAAGTTCTGATTGAGTAAAAAAAGAAAAGATGGATGATTTTCTCTATATATTGAGGATGCTTTCAAAGAGGTAACCTTGGTATCTGTCAAACAAAAGCAGACTCACACAAGATCAATTTATCCACTAGATCAAGAAGAAATGCCAATCAATAAGTAATTTGTTCTTTATGGAAGGATATGTGTGGTGGCCAGGAATAAGCGGTCTGGAATTGCACCATATGTTGAAAATTAACATTTCATAAAGTCAGCATTTATTTTTCAACATTTCTCTTTTTACCCTCCCTCATAAACCNCCAATCAATAAGTAATTTGTTCTTTATGGAAGGATATGTGTGGTGGCCAGGAATAAGCGGTCTGGAATTGCACCATATGTTGAAAATTAACATTTCATAAAATCAGCATTTATTTTTCAACATTTCTCTTTTTACCCTCCCTCATAAACCCCCAACAGGGCTTCTCCGATTGCTCAGTGAGTGAAACAATGTCAAAGAATATGCGAGTTCCAGCCCTGGGTAGGGGAAATCCCTTAGAGGAAGAAAATGGCAACCCACTTCAGTATTCTTGCCTGAAAAATCCAATGGACAGAACAGCCTGGCAGGCTACAGTCCAAAGGATTACAAAAAGTGTGACATGACTGAATACTTACACATAATCCATAACACCTCCCAACTCCAACAATCATGTGTGAGTACACACACATATACACACAAACATATAAAGACACACACACATACACAAGTACTCCTCTTAACTCTATTTTCTGAATGTGCAAAAGAATAAAAAGCATCAGTTTTCCAGGGGATTATTTTGATGACTGGGAGAGGTGGACTATGTAATGATTGGGAATTGTGGCAGGAGGTAGGGTAAGATGGTAGACTGAAAATACCTCTTCCTCCTGTTCTAGAAATTTCAGCTCAATCCACAGAAATCAGAGATTCAAGTACTTGATAGCTAATTAGAAGATAATTCCTAATAGCACCAATATGTTTTCAAATTTATATGCTTTTGATGTTGCGAAAATATCATTATTAAGGAAAGCAAAGGTGGAAGCCCATACTATATTCACACTGAGAGACTAATTATCTCAGCTTCTGTTGAAAGCTTATCAATTAAACCTCTCTAATGTTAACAAAGTGGTGGAATTTATTTACATTTTTTTGTTTGTTTGCAGTTGTCTAATGAAAAAATGACATTTGCATAAGAATTACTTTCCTGTAAGTGCCCTCTTCTAGTATTATACCACATGCAATCTTGACTATCAAGACAAAAATAGACTTTTATGCAAAAAAAAAAAAATCGATCCCCATGTCTTATGTTTATTTCCTGAGAAAAGCAAAGAATGATAAATATTTAATCTCTGATAGCCTCTTAGTCTTGAAGAATATAAAATCTGAATGCAAAAAATAGAGCAAATGAAAACCTTTTGTATTTTTATTGTTGAATATGTTGGTTATCTTCTAATTTGTATATACAGTTCATTTATAATTTAACTCAAAGGAATTGCACTTTAAGCAATTCTTTCATCAAATTCATTGAGAGATTTGTCTTATATTGTTTATACATTTACTCTGGTGCATAAATAAAACAGGATTTGAAACTATATGTTCCTAGGCATTAAAAAAAAAATTGCTAAAGAATAATTTTTAACCTTGAGTCAATGAATGTGCTCTTATTTGTCTAATCTCTCCTAAAATAAGTCAGGAGTCCAGGTGTAGTTTTATAAGTGGAAAAATCTGACAAAGAATCTCTGCTCTTGATTGCTTCCATGTCTTGGTTATTATAAACAGTGCTGTGATGAACAATGGGGTACACATGTCTCTTTCAATTCTGGTTTCCTCAGTGTGTATGCCTAGCAGTGGGATTNTTGGACATGGAACAACAGACTGATTCCAAATTGGGAAAAGACTACATCAAGGTTGTATATTGTCACCCTGCTTATTTAACTTATATGCAGAGTATATCATGTGAAATGCCGGGCTGGATGAAGCACAAGCTGGAATCAAGATTGCCGGGAGAAATATCAATAACCTCAGGTACGCAGATGATGCCACCCTTATGGCAGAAAGTGAAGAGGAGCTAAAGGACCTCTTGGTGAAAGTGAAAGAGAAGAGTGAAAAACTTGGCTTAAAACTCGACATTCAGAAAACTAAGATCATGGCACCTGGTACCATGATTTCATGGCAAATAGATGGGGAAACAGTGACAGAATTTATCTTTTGGGGCTCCAAGATCTTTGTAAATGATGATTTCAGCCACGAAATTAAAAGATGCTTGCTCCTTGGAAGAAAAGCTATGACCAACCTAGACAGCAACTTAAAAAGCAGAGACATTACTTTGCCAACAAAGGTCCATCTAGTCAAAAGTATGGTTTTTCCGATAGTCATGTATGGATGCGAGAGTTGGACTATAAAGAAAGCTGAGTGCTGAAGAATGCTTTTGAACTGTGGTGTTGGAGAAGACTCTTGAGAATTCCTTGGACTGCAAGGAGATCCAACCAGTCCATCTTAAAGGAGATCAATCCTGAATATTCATTGGAAGGACTGATGTTGAAGCTGAAACTGCAATACTCTGGCCACCTGATGTGAAGAACTGACTCACTTGAAAAGACACTGATTCTGCGAAAGATTGAAGGCAGGAGGAGAAGGGGACAACAGAGGTTGAGATAGTTGGATGGCATCACTGACTCAATGGGCATGAGTCTGAGCAATCTTCAGGAGTTGGGAATGGACAGGGAAACCTGGCATGCTGCAGTCCATGGGGTCTCAAAGAGGTGGACACGACTGAGTGACCAAACTGAACTGAAGGACAGTGGTACCCTCTGCTCAAGTGAGGTCTAATTTTGTATATTTTTGTAGGACTTCCGTTAAGCTGTCTAGAAATTTTGCTGGGTTTTCATCTAGTCTTTGAGTTATTTCCTGGAGCTTATCAAGTTGATAGCTTTATGCCCCGTCTTTTGCAGGCCCACAATGAAGCAAGCAACCATGTGATTATGGGCTCCTTGTCCAGGTCTCCGTGCCTGATAATCCCAGTTGGGATCTTCTTGGAGGATAGCTGTGGCCCCTATGGGCTTAGTGTCATCAGTCCTGTGCATTTCATCAGCCTGAGCCTGAGAGGCTCGCCATACTCGTTCTTTCTCTTCAAAGAGAAAAGTGGAGGAAAGTGTGATATAAATATCATGCCAGGTTAAGTCTTAAGACTGGGTAAGATACTCGAATTCTTTTAGATAATTATCAGGGTCTGAGAAGAAGGAGTCAGATGCTTTTCAATTTGAGATAGATAGGTGAGGGAGAATGGGACATGAACTGAGCAATGACTTCTGCTCCAGCTACTTCCCCTAAAAGGAGGGGAGGAAAAGAGAAAGGAGTGAGGTCCTGTGGTGAAGTTTCCTGTTTTAGTAAGTTGTTCCAAACAGGGTATAGAGGGGATCTAGGGAGGTCGGGGTAAAGCCTTGAGATCATTGGGGTAGAGGGTGGGGCTGAGGTCTCAAAGCTTACCTCCAGCACAGGCTGGAGAGGTGGGTTTGGAGCTGCAGCAGTGGCCTGTAGGAGGGAGGAAGGGAGAAGGGGGCATAGGGTGGAGGTTGTGGAACTGGATCTGGAGCAGCTGTAATGGGATTGGCAAAGATAGGGGGTGGGCTGTGGTCAGAAGGGTCAAAGGAAGAAGAAAAGTCTGAACAGGGAAGGGGAGACATTGTAGGAGGAGGATGTGGCCCAGAGTGGGCTAAGAATATTTGAGAAGTAGAACAGAATTCAGGGGAAAGTTCGAGAGCAAAGAGCAAAGAAAGCCTGAACATAAGGGATTTCTAACCATTTGCCATTGCGGCAGCAAAAGTTATTGAGGTCCCGTAGAGTATCATAATCGGGAGTTCTGTTTTCTGGCCTCTGGGCCCAGACAGTGTTAGAATAGTAAATAAGTCTTTTTGGTCTTATCTCCCCTTGGAAGCCCAAAGCTTTTAGATTTCGGAGAAGGTATCTTAGAGGAGTAAATTTTGAGGGTTGGGATTGAGAATTTCCCATTGCTGCGGAATAGGAAGGTTAGAGAAGGGGGAGAGAAAGAGAGGAGAAACGTTCGAGGGAAAAGACATCCCTGTTCTCAGGACTTTCTCAGAGAGTAATACAGTCTCCTTTGAAATGGGCATCCCCTATTTCAAAGTGAGAGGGCGCACAAGGCGTGAGGGCTGTGGGATCCTCCTGCCTATCACGAAAACTTGGAAATGAGATGAGAGAGAGTCTGAGAGGATGGGATTTCACTCACCCTTGTAACCGATGGATGAAATGTGGGATGGTGTGTGGATGTCAGTCCAGCAAGACAAGTGGAGAGTCCCGTCCAGAGCTCATCTCAGTTTCTTGGCAGGGTTCGAGGGAGGGGACCACCAGAGGTGGGTTCAGGAGAGGAGCCCACCCAGGTGCGGTGGATCTTCCCTCCCGGGTTTCAGCACCAGAATGTAAGACAAGTGTAGAGAAAAAAAGAACAGGCAAAAGGAAATTTATTAGAGGGAATTGAAAGAATGCCTGGCCCTTAAGGAGAACTAGTGCCCTCCCCTTCTGATGTGGTCTTTCTTATATCTCATCAATGAAACTTTCTCTGAAGGGATGGTTAATTTTTAGCCTATAATTGAGTCCTGTGGTCATGTAGCTGGAGGTCTGGAATCTGGTGATCTCATAGCTTTGAGAAAGTAGGCGCCAGTGAGAACACAGAATGTTGTCTAGGCAATTTGGTCAGTCTCAAGGGTCCTGGTGAGTTTATTCTTTGTTTGTGACGTCAACACAGTGAGCCATCTTAACAAGGAGCCCCCACGTGGGCCTTATCAGTTATCATGAAAAAAACTGGAGATATAAACATCCTTCATTCACCAGTTCTATGATCTTTTGCTGGTGAGTCACATAAACCAGCCCATCCAAAAACCAGAGAACAAAATAATCTACAACTCCATCTGAAAAGGTATGCATTTCAGAGCACAGAGTGTGGCACAGAGGGTGGGAGAGGCTATGGAGGAGCAGAACAAAGTCTGTTCCTTTTGTTGATTTTATATATATATGCTGCTGCTAAGTCGCTTCAGTCGTGTCTGTCTCTGTGTGACCCCAGAGATGGCAACACCCTAGGCCCTGCCATCCCTGGGATTCTCCAGGCAAGAACACTGGAGTGGGTTGCCATTTCCTTCTCCAATGTATGAANTAAGTCGCTTCAGTCGTGTCTGTCTCTGTGTGACCCCAGAGATGGCAACACCCTAGGCCCTGCCATCCCTGGGATTCTCCAGGCAAGAACACTGGAGTGGGTTGCCATTTCCTTCTCCAATGTATGAAAGTGAAGAGTGAAAGTGAAGTCGCTCAGTCGTGTCCGACTCCTAGCAACCCAATGGACTGCATTGCAGCCTACTAATCTCCTCCATCCATGAGCTGTGCCAGGTAAGATACTGGAGTGGGGTGCCATTGCCTTCTCCATATATATATATCTATAGATAGATAGATAGATAGATAGATATAAAACCGCTATCAGTTCAGTTAAGCCGCTCAGTCGTATCTGACTCTTTGCGACCCCGTGAATCACAACACGCCAGGCCACCCTGTCCATCACCAATTTCATGCTCTCTTTACACTTTGCTTGCTTATACCATCATTGGACAGGTTGGAATAACCCAATATACTCATCTCACATGCTAGTAAAGTAAT
Source organism: Neotragus pygmaeus (assembly GCA_006410875.1). Lineage (NCBI taxonomy): Eukaryota > Metazoa > Chordata > Mammalia > Artiodactyla > Bovidae > Neotragus > Neotragus pygmaeus. The sequence continues at coordinate 56,562 of SJYV01053612.1, read as the reverse complement.
TCTCAAAATTCTCCAAGCCAGGCTTCAGCATTACGTGAACTCCCTGATGTTCCAGCTGGTCTTAGAAAAGGCAGAGGAACCAGAGATCAAATTGCCAACATTTGCTGGATCATGGAAAAAGCAAGGGAATTCCAGAAAAACATCTNATTCTCAAAATTCTCCAAGCCAGGCTTCAGCATTACGTGAACTCCCTGATGTTCCAGCTGGTCTTAGAAAAGGCAGAGGAACCAGAGATCAAATTGCCAACATTTGCTGGATCATGGAAAAAGCAAGGGAATTCCAGAAAAACATCTATTTCTGCTTTATTGACTATGCCAAAGCCTTTGACTGTGTGGATCACAATAAACTGTGGAAAATTCTGAAAGAGATAGGAATACCAGACCACCTGACCTGCCTCTTCAGATATCTGTATGCAGGTCAGGAAGCAACAGTTAGAACTGGACATGGAACAACAGACTGGTTCCAAACAGGAAAAGGAGTACGTCAAGGCTGTATATTGTCACCTTGTTTATTTAAGTTTTATGCAGAGTACATCATGAGAAATGCTGGACTGGAAGAAACACAAACTGGAATCAAGATTGGTGGGAGAATGTGGGGCCCTAAATGGGAAACCTTAAAAATAAAGGGGCTAGCTTTGTGGTCGGAAACTAAGATGGTGCCTGGCGGAAGAGATGGGGATGTGGTCTATGTTGTCTGTAAAAGTTTTTGATTGACTCTCTTGATTTCCATGCATGTAACAGCGCGTGATCACCATAGACTACTGTTATAATGAAGGCCCATGACTATTTGACCTTTAACCTGATTGGTGCAACTATGGAAAGTCCCTCCTAAACCCCCCCTGCTTGTCTATATAAGCTGGGGGCTTGCGGCAATAAAGCGGAACTGCTCAGACAGAACCCCTGCTGCGTCTGCTTGTCTCTCGCTCGCCAAGGGGCTGGGTTGGTGGACAGCAGACTCACCTTTCCTCGGGACCCCTCGGCTTTGCTGAGGGAAGTTCCACTGCCTCTCTCTTTCTGCGGAGCGCCCCCAGCAGGAGAAATATCAATAACTTCAGATATGCAGATGACACCACCCTTATGGCAGAAAGTGAAGAAGAGCTAAAAAGTCTCTTGATGAAAGTTAAAGTGGAGAGCAAAAAAGTTGGCTTAAACCTCAACATTCAGAAAATGAAGATCATGGCATCTGGTCCCATCCCTTCATGGGAAATAGATGGGGAAACAGTGGAAACAGTGTCAGACTTTATATTTTTGGGCTCCAAAATCACTGCAGATGGTGACTGCAGCCATGAAATTAAAAGACGTTTAGTCCTTGGAAGAAAAGTTATGACCAACCTAGATAGTATATTCAAAAGCAGAGACATTACTTTGCCGACTAAGGTCCGTCTAGTCAAGGCTATGGTTTTTCCTGTGGTCATGTATGGATGTGAGAGACGGACTGTGAAGAAGGCTGAGCACCGAAGAATGGATGCTTTTGAACTGTGGTGTTGGAGAAGACTCTTGAGAGTCCCTTGGACTGCAAGGAGATCCAACCAGTCCATTCTGAAGGAGATCAGCCCTGGGTGTTTTTTGGAAGGACTGATGCTAAAGCTGAATCTCCAGTACTTTGGCCACCTCATGCGAAGAGTTGACTCATTGGAAAAGACTTTGATGCTTGGAGGGATTGGGGGCAGGAGGAGAAGGGGACAACCGAGGATGAAATGGCTGGATGGCATCACAGACTCCATGGACGTGAGTCTGAGTGAACTCAGATATGGTGATGAACAGGGAGGCCTGGCGTGCTGCAATTCATGGGGTTGTAAAGAGTCAGTCACAACTGAGCGACTGAACTAAACTTATATGTTCTACCTCTTTCCTGTTCTTTACTTTTTGGTCATTGTAGTTTTCCACTGAAAAAGACAATAGGGCAAAATAGTACTAAGAGGAATCTCAGTTCTAGACACTCCTTTGCTCCCACTGTATAAATGCAACTTAATTTTTCTTAGAAATTCAAATAAATTCTCATGACCATTAATCTCTTTCTCTGCCTTTTGGTACAATGACACAAAGATCACAAGCTGCCAACAGGCTGTGTTAACTTCCAAACTAATGAAACAATGTCTATGTTTCCTGGTAAAAATAATTCCTTCTTTATACATTAGGCCCTTCATACCAACTAAACTCCAAGTGAAAGAAATGATAAGTTAAAAAAAAAAAATCACTTAAGTGGGATCTACTACTGTCTATGGGGAAGGCAGTACCACATAGTCCCTGCTAATTTAAGACATATATCATGGTCTATAAGCAGAGCACCCCAAATACACACAGTGTGATCTTCCAGCTGGATCTTTAATAAACATTTACTAGGTCACTTCACCACTCTATCTGGTGCTGCTTTCAGACAATGGCACACATGTAAATTTTTATTTCATGGGTGTGATCCCTATATGAATGATTTGTGTGTGTGTGTGTGTGTGTGATAAAATAAGTTCTCTAGTCAAAAGCAATGTTTTATTGGCATATTTCCCCCCGCCATGGAAGTATCAAAGGAAGTTTTTAAGTCAATGAATAGTAGTATAACTGTTACTGAGTCCAAGCTTGCTCTGCTTGCCACATAATAGGAAAATGAATCTGGGAGAGAAAAGGCTTGAGACAAAGAAGGGTCTTTATTGAGGGAGCCTGTTGACCCAGAAGATGGCAGGCTAATGCTTCAAATTAACCATCTTGTCGGGGGCCTGGATGCCAGGTTCTTTTATGGACCAGATATGGGGGAGAAGTGAGGAAATAAAATAAAAAGACCATTCAGACATTACAAATATCTCCCAGAAGGGCAAGCCTCAGGAAGAGGTGTGTGTGTTAGTTTCAGTTATAGTCCTTCACAGGTGGTTGGGCTCAGGTTATCTCCCTGAGGAAGGGCATTATGCATGGCTACAATAACAAAAAAGCAGCAAGGTTAAGGTCACAAAACTAGATTCAGCATGAATTCAGAAATAACCCTTCACCAATTACATTACCAGAAGTGTTGAGAGCAATAAGGGAAAGTCAGTATCTATTTCTATAAGTCTTGCAATTCATAAGCTAACTGTTTCTGGTCCAAGCCTTGATCTGGGATGAACTCTCTTACCTCTCATTAGAGGCCTAGGAGAAATAAAGTACTGTAAAAGAATAATATCCTTTTGTTGAACAATGAAGTCTGGCTCTCATGAGTAGGGAAAGCAGAGAAGAGATGCTTTCACAGTAAAAAATAATTTTGGATTTCAACATTCTCAAACTTTTCTAGGTATATTCTCATGACCCTTTCTCACTTTAGGCTTTAATTTCTTCCTCAATAATGTCATTATCTTACCATAAGTGTATTGGCCTTGCCATTGTTATAGTTGATGCTAAAATTATACACTTAAAATCAGATCTTGGGCTTGGTCCTCAGTCATATTTATCCATAGATTATAGGACCCAAAGGACTACGTCAAAGCTTACATAAAGTTTTATTTTCCCACCTGGTTCTGGGAACACAGATATTATGGTGATCAGCTTATTGTTTTCCATCTGTATTCTTTCTAGGGTCATCAGAAGTAGCCATCCATTGTCACAATCTGTTTTAGTTCCTGCTTTCACCACTCTAGTGTTCTTGCCTGGAGAATCCCCAGGATAAGGGAGCCTGGTGGGCTGCCGTCTATGGGCTCATACAGAGTCGGACATGACTGAAGCGGCTTAGCAGCAGCAGCAGCATCACCATAGTGAACATGTACCACAGAAAACTATTCTACCAATGCCATGCCCTTCATGTGTACATTATACAGTAACACTACATATGATAATCTGAATAAACATTATGGCACTTTATGCTCTGCATTAACACTTCCTTTTTCTACTCCTGGCAAGGAAGTTACTCACATGCTTCTGAAATATGTGAGCACTGGTTTGAGCTCCCTAAGTCATACAGCAAATTACCCCTGGCTATCAGTTTTACATATGGTAGTGTGTATGTTTCCATGCTACTCTCTCCATTCTTCCCGTTGTCTCATTCCCCATTATGTCCAAAAGTCTGAATATCTGCATCTCTATTGCTGCCCTGCAAATAGGTTCATCAGTACCATCTTTCTAGATTCCATATATAGGCATTAATATACAATACTTCTTTTTCTCTTTCTGACTTACTTCGGTCTGTATAACAAGCTTTAGGCTCATCTGTCTCATTAGAACTGACTCAAATGTGTTTCTTTTTATGGCTGAGTAATATTCCATTGTATAAATGAATCAGTTTCTTTATCCATTCATCTGTCGATGGACATCTAGGTTGCTTCCATTTCCTTGCTATTGTAAATAGTACTGCAATGAACGTTGGGGTCTATAATGTCTTTTTCAATTTTAGTTTTCTCAGTGTAAATACCCAGTAGTGGGATTGTTGGGTCATATGGTAGTTTTATTTCTAGTTTTTTTAAGGAATCTCCACTTTCCACCATAGTGGCTGTGTCAATTTATATTCCTGCCAACGGTTCAAGATGGTTCCCTTTTCACCACACCCTCTCCAACATTTACTGTTTATAAAACCTAGAGAGGTGGGATGGTGTGGGAGTTGGGAGGGAGGTTGGGATGGAACCTATGTATACCTATAGCTGATTCATGTGATGTATGGCAGAAACCAAAGCAATATTGTAAAGCAATTATCCTTCAATGAAAGATAAATAAATTGAAAAATAAATTAATTTAAAAAATATGTGAGCAATCAAAGCTTGGCTTCCAGACTTTGCAGAGAAATTGAGACAACTAATTCTTAGGTAGGTTGATCTGGAGTCCAGGGCCCTCAAGGAGAAGAAAACAACAAACTTTTTTTTTTTTTTCTACATTGTTTTGTCTTTGTCACATAAGATGTTTTTTCTTAAACTCTGAGTTGTTATGACTACAGTCTTTAAGATTAATTTTCTTTAAGCCCATAGTTAATGATGATACAACAAAACAATTTATTTTGTCCAAGGATATGTTTTTTCTTAAGCTCTGTGCTAATGATTATATAACAACAATGTATCTTGCTCAAGGACATGTTTCTCCTTCTTAACAAGAACTTTTATAATCCTGTTATGTTAAGATGTATGTTGTGAGAGTGGATCTGGTAAGAACTTCTATTGATAATAATCAATTGAAAAAGTATACAAGGCCTTGATAAAAATAGCAAGTGGGGACACACTCTGCCCCCTTCTGATGCCTATGTCAGAAACTTTCTCTATTTCTTTCCACTTTAATAAAGTCTTTGCCACAGGGAAGCTCTGAGTGACTGAAGCCTCATCTTTGGGGCTAAATCCTCTTCTTTGGAGATCATAAATCTGATACCATTCACTGTAAGCTATCAAAATGTAGTCACTTCCAATCCAACCAAGGATCTTGATCTTTTCTTTTGATATTTATTTATTTATGTATCTTTTTATCTATTTCTTTGCATGTATTGGATCTAATTTGCAGCACATGGGTTCTTTGCTGCATCTTGTGGGATCATTTGCTGCAGTATACCAACTCTTTAGTTGTGATGCAAGCTCTAGAGAGAGCAGATTAGTGTTGCACCTGGGCTTAGTTGCTCCAAGGCATGTGGACTCTTAGTTCCCTGACCAGGAATTGAACCTGCATCCTCTGCATTTCAAGATGTGTTCTTAACAACTGTACCAAAAGGGAAGTCTTAAGTCCTCCTGTTTTCCCAAACTTATTTTTTTTCTACCTTCCATATTTATATTCATGGTTTTAATTAGCTAGAATCAAAAAGCATCTTGAGACTAGGAGCCTAATTAATGGCATTCATATACCTGGATTATATAGTAGGGTAGAGTAGGATAAAGGGGGTATATTCAAACAAGCTGAATATTCAGCACGTGTGTATGTAATTTTAAATGACAACACAGAATCTTAATCAAATAGGATATTTCTCAGAGTTAAACCCGGATTGTTTGACTATGTCAATGTTCTATCCATTGACTATTTTTAAAGACACTTTGATAACTCTTTGTGTTTCCTCAGCTCAGTTCAGTTTCGTTCAGTCGCTCAGTCATGTCTGACTCTATGCGACTCCATGAATCGCAGCATGCCAGGCCTCCCTGTCTATCACCAACACCTAGAATTCATTCACTCTTGCATCCATTGAGTTAGTGATGCCATCCAGCCATCTCACCCTCTGTCGTGCCCTTCTTCTCCTGCCCCCTATCCCTCCCAGCATCAGAGTCTTTTACAATGAGTCAACTCTACACATGAGGTGGCCAAAGTACTGGAGTTTCAGCTTTAGCAGCATTCCTTCCAAAGAAATCCCAGAGTTGATCTCCTTCAGAATGGACTGGCTGGATCTCCTTGCTGTCCAAAGGACTCTCAAGAGTCTTCTCCAACACCACAGTTCAAAAGCATCAATTCTTCAGTGTTCAGCCTTCTTCACAGTCCAACTCTCACATCCATACATGACCACAGGAAAAACCATAGCCTTGACTAGATGGACCTTAGTCAGCAAAGTAATGTCTCTGCTTTTGAATATGCTATCTAGGTTGGTCATAACTTTTCTTNTCAGCTTTAGCAGCATTCCTTCCAAAGAAATCCCAGAGTTGATCTCCTTCAGAATGGACTGGCTGGATCTCCTTGCTGTCCAAAGGACTCTCAAGAGTCTTCTCCAACACCACAGTTCAAAAGCATCAATTCTTCAGTGTTCAGCCTTCTTCACAGTCCAACTCTCACATCCATACATGACCACAGGAAAAACCATAGCCTTGACTAGATGGACCTTAGTCAGCAAAGTAATGTCTCTGCTTTTGAATATGCTATCTAGGTTGGTCATAACTTTTCTTCCAAGGAGTAAGTGTCTTTTAATTTCATGGCTGCAATCACCATCTCAGGGATTTTGGAGCCCAAAAATATAAAGTCTGACACTGTTTCCACTGTTTCCCAACTATTTCCCATGGAGTGATGGCACTGGATGCCATGATCTTCGTTTTCTGAATCTTGAGCTTTAAGCCAACTTTTTCACTCTCCTCTTTCATTTTCATCAACAGGCTTATTAGTTACTCTCNCTTCGTTGCTCAGCCTTCTTCACAGTCCAACTCTCACATCCATACATGACCACAGGAAAAACCATAGCCTTGACTAGATGGACCTTAGTCGGCAAAGTAATGTCTCTGCTTTTCAATATGCTATCTAGTTTGATCATAACATTTCTTCCAAGGAGTAAGCATCTTTTAATTTCATGGCTGCAGTCACCATCTGCAGTGATTTTGGAGCCCCCAAAAATAAAGTCTGAGACTTTTTCCACTGTTTCCCCATCTATTTCCATGAAGTGATGGAACTGGATGCCATGATCTTCATTTTCTGAATGTTGAGCTTTAAGCCAATTTTTCACTCTCCACTTTCACTTTTGGGGGCAGGAGGAGAAGGGGATGACAGACGATGAGATGGCTGGATGGCATCACTGACTTGATGGACATGAGTCTGAGTGAACTCTGGGAGTTGGTGATGGACATGGAGGCCTGGCATGCTGTGATTCATGGGGTCACAGAGAGTAGGACACGACTGAGCGACTGAACTGAACTGAACATATACAACTAGTAAAACTGCTGTAAAATGACAAGCCATTGTCGTATACGAAATTGAATAAGTTGAATTAGTAAAACATATGCTGCAAAGAGAGGTGTTATTGGTAATATTCACCAAATATTAGAACAGTCCATCCTAGCAAATGATTTACCCCAAGATTCTACTTTCTCCTAAAAGGAGAGAATATTCATTAACTCATTTTTTTGTTTGTTTGTTTGTTTTTCAATTTTGTGATGGTAATTTTATGTGTCAACTTGGTTGAGTCACAGGGTGGTCAGATAGATTTTTGTTTAAACATTATAGTGTGTGTCTGTGAAGATGTTTCTGGATGAGATTAGCATTTGAATTGGTGAACTGAGTAAAGCAAAAGGCCACTTTCCATACGAATGGGCACCAGCCAATCCACGGAGGGCCTCAATAAAATAAAAATGTTCAAGAAAGTTGTATTGAAACTCTGCTTGACTGCGAATTGGGACATGATTTTCTGCCTTCCATGTCCTGATTCCCAGGATCTCAGATTTGAACTGGAATCTATATTAGGCTCTTCAGCTCTCAAGACTTTGAACAACATCACTGACTTTCTTAAGTCTCCAACTTATGGAGGCAAATTGTGACACTTCTTGGCTTCCCTGATCATGTGAACCAATTTGTTATAATAAATCTCTCTTTATATACATACACACACACACACACACACACACATATTTGTTGTTGTTGTCCTTTGTCACTAAGTGTGTCCTTTAGTCACAACTCTTTTGTGACCCCATGGATTATAGCCCTTCAGGCTTCCCTGTTCATGGGATTTTCCAGGCAAGAATAAATCTTCCCAAGCCAAGAATCAAAACTGTATCTCATGCATTGCCGACAAAATTTGAATAACTTTTAGGCCAACTCTCTCTCTCTCTCTCTATATATATATATATACACACACAGCTTCTATTGGTTCTGCTTCTCTATATGTGTATGTGTGTGTGAAGTTGCTCAGTCACATCCAGCTCTTTGTGACCCCGTGGACTGTAGCTCGCCAGGCTCTTCTGTCCATGGGATTCTCCAGGCAAGAATACTGGAGTGGGTTGCCATTTTTTTCTCCAGGGCATGTTCCCAGCCCAGGGATAGAATCCGGGTCTCCTGCATTGCAGGCAGACACTTTATCCTCTGAGGAACCAGGGAAGCTTCTCTGTAGGACCCTCATTAATACAGGCTTATATAATTTTGATATTAAAATTCAACAAAAAAATTTCTAAAGGAAAATCACAGGGCCATATTGCTTATGGGTATAGATGTAAATACCATAAACAAAATTTTAGTCAACTGAATGCATTAATATATAAAATATATAATTTATTGTCATTAGCTTAGCTTGTTTTATTAGTGAAAGTTGTTTAGTAATAGCTGAGTAAAACAGTAATCCAGAAGCTAATTTTATTAGATTAGTGTCAATAAAAGTTTCTAATCTATTAATTAGACTCAGTAAAAGTATTTGAGGAACATAGCAAATAGTTTATGAAATATCTATAGCATTATTTTATGAAAGGTGAACAACATTGCTCTAATTAAAGGTGTCTACAAAGACCTATGGAAACATCACATTTAATAATTGTCATGGTCCAAGTGCGGGTTGGAAAAGAATTTCCAGACATGACACAGAATGAGAGGGAAATAAAATTTTTTAGAGTGGGACAATTCCAGGGACAGAGGAGCCTGGTGGGCTGCTGTCTATGGGGTCACACAGAGTTGGGCACGACTGAAGCCACTTAGCAGCAGCCACAGAGTGGGAGACGTGGGGTATCTGCTCACAGCTGCTCCAGTGCGGCACAGTCAATGAAGGTCTGTCTAGTCAAGGCTTTTTCAATAGTCATGTATGGATGTGAGCGTTGGACTATAAAGAAAAGCTGAGCATTGAAGAATTGAAGCTTTTGAACTGTGGTGTTGGAGAAGACTCTTGGGAGTCCCTTGGACTGCAAGGATATCCAACCAGTTCATCCTAAAGGAGATCAGTCCTGAATATTCATTGAAAGGACTGATGTTGAAACTGAAGCTCCAATCCTTTGGCCACCTGATGCAAAGAGCTGACTCATTGGAAAAGACCCTGATGCTGGGAAAGATTGAAGGCAGGAGGAGAAGGGGATGACAGATGATGAGATGGTTGGATGGCATCACCGACTCAATGAAGATGAGTTTGAGTAAACTCCTGGAATTGGTGATGGACATGGAGACCTGGTGTGCTGCAATCCATGGAGTCTCAAAGAGTCAGACATGACTGAGTGACTGAACTGGACTGGACTGAGAGTGGGAGATGCTGTTAGAACCGCAGGCGAGCTCCAGGGAGAAGTGACATTGAACAAGGGTCCTTAGTACACATTTATATCCAGGGTACAAGGAGTGCTGTAGGGGTCTTGTGGATCATTTGCTGCTTAGATGAGGCACATATAACATATGAGGGAAAAGTAAGGCAAATAACTTCTCCCTGTGTGGGATGGGAGGGGCGACAGGTTATACTACTCAGGAGGACCTGAAATTCATTAATAATTACAACATGGAGGAGAGAAGGGTGATAAGGGCCTGGTTTTTCAATTTCTGTATTCCAAGACCCTCCTTGGTGCTGTCTGCTCTTTCGTCCTTGGGTCACCACAATAATAAAATGCTAAAAAATAATTCTGAAATCAGAAATGAAGCAAAGATGCATACTTCGACTACTTCTATCCATAATTTTATTGGAGGTCTTAGATGGCTTAGTTAGGCAAGGAAAAAAAAACATATATGATATAAGATTAGAAAAAGTCTCATTTCTTATAGATTCTAATTTCAAAATTATTAAAGCAATATCACTATAGGCTACTCATTAAGATATTTTTACAAAAGGAACATTTGTACTTACTATTTAACATATTGTTTAACAAATAACAAAACCATGGAATTACCTGCAAAGATATATATTCACTTTTCTTATAAAATATTCAAGCACGTGCCTATGCAGTGTTATTATTAAGAAAACCATGAAAATTAAAAGTAACTTTTGAAACAAACCAATGTACCAGCCCTACCTTTCTCATCATCCTCCTTCTGTGTGTATATAGTGTGGTATTATCAGACCATTTTTGATTACATGACTTCACCACTCACAAGATAAGTGAATGCCTTCTTTAAGCTTAGCGCAAAACAGAATTACTACATCTACCATGCAGATTTATTGCAGGGAAGAAATAACATAATGTATGCCTGTGCTTCATTCATAATATATAATTATTTAAATAACTGATATTATCAGCTATAGCAATTATTATTTTCAGATTTCATTTTGTTTTCCTCCTTTACTATAATTCAGCCAAAATAGGTAAAATATTTCATTTAAATGTAAAACATGTCCATAAGGTAATTTTCTTCTTTACAAATCTCAGAAGTAAAATGATTTCCCAAATAAAATATGCTCTTTTATTCTCCTTTGAAAAAACAAACAAGCTAGGATATTTTTTTTTTTTTTACCATGGAAAAAAAACAAGTTATAATTGCCTTTTAACATATTGACTTTTTTGTGTGTTGATTTTTGCATTGATTCAATATTGGATTGAAAGTGCAACTGTGAATGAGAGATACACGGTTTATTCCCTGTACTATCTACCCTTCTTCCTGCCTACCCAAGAGAATGGTCTAATTTCAGTCTGTTAGTGCAGCTGTTCAACTGGCAGATCCCCTCAGCATAAAGATGGGCATCTGGAACCTAACCCAAGCATCTCTTTAATTGCTACCAAAGCATGCTTTTCTTTTGCAGCCAAATTCTTGAACAGCTAAACTCATGTAATTCCTTCATTCTCTTCTGTCTTGGTCTTAGAGCTTGCTGCAATATACCTGCTACATCATTTTCTACTTGTCCTACCCTGTGGCCACTCCTTTACAGTCTCAGCTCCCATTTCCCAATAGTTCAAAATCCCTGTGCTCTGGCCACAGCCTTCAGCCACACTTGGGGTGCTCTGCCGGCTTTACAAAGTTGCTGGGATTCTTCATCTTCCTTCTATAGGAGATGCTGTAAGCTGACTCACTCTAGTCTCCCAAGTAGAACCAGAGAGATACAGTTAAATGAGAAACATTTGCAGCAAGATGAATCATATTGGAAGTATATTGCTCTAGGTCACACACACAGGTTTACTATAGCTCCAAATTCAGTGTATGCAAAAGTTGTGTCTTCTAAACTTTGTCCCTAAGCTTTGGACCAATATCTTCCCATTGTAGATACAGTCATTGTAGTCTATAACTGACTCTGCTATTTCCCTTCTCACCCTACCTAACAGTGAAAGGGAAATAAGACAAAGAAATAAAGACTATTGGATGGCCAACTGAATGCTTCATCTCTAAAGTACTTAGCTCCTACTCTGCTCCAGGAGATAGTTGCATGTGAAATCAGTATTCTAAGGTTTGAGAGCTTTTTTTTTTTTTTTTTAAAGAATCCTGATATATTTTTTTTTTCATTAAAAAAATTAATTTATTTCTTTTAGTTTAAGGCTAATTACTTTACAATATTGTAGTGGTTTTTGCCATATATTGACATGAATCAGCCATGGGTGTACATGTGTCCCCCATCCTGAACCCCCTTCCCACCTCCCTCCCCATCCCATCCCTCAGGGTCATCCCCGTGCACTGGCCCTGAGCACCCTGTCTCATGCATAGAACCT
>SJYV01053612.1:26311-42538 GCA_006410875.1 Neotragus pygmaeus | reverse complement strand
CTCATTAGAACTGATTCAAATGTATTCTTTTTAATGGCTGAGTAATACTCCATTGTGTATATGTACCACAGCTTTCTTATTCATTTGTCTGCCAATGGACATCTAGGTTGCTTCCATGTCCTAGCTATTGTAAACAGTGCTGTGATGAACACTGGGGTACATGTGTCTCTTTCAATTCTGGTTTCCTCAGTGTGTATGCCCAGCAGTGGGATTGCTAGGTTGTATGGGAGTTCTGTTTCCAGTTTTTTAAGGAATCTCCACACTGTTCTCCATAGTGGCTGTACTAGTTTGCATTCCCACCAACAGTGTAAGAGTGTTCCCTTTTCTCTGCACCTTCTCCAGCGTTTATTGTTTGTAGACATTTTGATAGCAGCCATTCTGACCAGCGTGAGATGGTACCTCATTGTGGTTTTGATTTGCATTTCTCTGATAATGAGAGATGTTGAGTATCTTTTCATGTGTGTGTGTGTGTGTGTGTGTGTGTGTGTGTGTGTGTGTGTGTGTTTTAATTTGACTTTACAATACTCTATTGGCCCACTGGAAATTATTCATTTCCATTTACCAGGTTTTAACCACTAATATTTTTTTCTGGTATAACCCTATTTGTGCTTGAATTCTAACTCCCAAGCACTTGAAAATGTGACAGCAGTACAAATTAGATTATTATAATACATTAAGTCATTCCAAATCTCTGTAATGAGAAAGATGCCCTGACTCAAAAGAATAAATATAAAGGAAGCAATACATATTCACTGGTGTCACAGATTCATTGAGTTTCTTCACTGTACAAAGAAAAAAGCTGTGACTTTTGAGTTTAAATGGATTCGTAATCAAATTATAACACCTAAAGAATGGCAGTAACCACTGATATAACTCATGAAAAGGACCTTGGGGAACTTGACTAGTAGGTGTAAGAACTTTTGCTGGATCTCCCACTCCATGCAGGTCTAAGAAGAAGGACCTGAATACAGCTAAATAAAAGCCTACTATTCCACAATCATGGGATGTTTGAAATATGCAGTAAATAAGCAAAGTCTTATAGGTCACTTTCACTATTATTTTTAGTAACTCAAGAAAGTCTTAATTCTTTGAGCTATCATAACCTTGATAAAATTTTAAGACAAATTATAACTCTGTGCTCAATATCTTTGGACATTTTTAAACTACTTCCTTATGTTGTTACTCATAGAGATTTTAATGATTCAAAAAGATTCCTGTTGTTTTCTACTCCTAAGACTAAGACTCCTAAGACCAAAGCTTTTTATTAAAATTCTCATTTTTGAAATTTCAGAGAAATCTGTATTCAGTCTAAGTCTCCCATTTATCTATTTTGAAGAAATATACTGAAGACCTGGATTGCATGTAAAATATTATCTGTAAGTTAAGAATCTAAGTAGCAGGTAAACTTCTAATTTTCACCAAATTAATGTAGTTCACCTAAAGGTTTCCAAACTTACATAACAACAGTAAGTTAAACATTCATCCATCCTTACTTTCAAAACACACATTTTTGAATGATGGGCTAAATTGAGATGAACACAAGGAAGTTCTCTCATTATAGATATATGTCTTGGGAAAAAGATATCAATCTCATGTTCAGCTAAGAATATTGAAAGAGATTCATGATTCTAGCCAGTCTGGGGATAGCACTAGACTTTGGAAAACAGACAAAGTAAAATATAAATCCCAAGGAAGAGAAAGATTCAGACGCTATGTTCTTTGGTAGAGAGTTCCAGCAGTAAGTGAGTCAGTGAGAGGAGAGAAAGTTTCAGAGAACTGTCTTCAAATATTGATGCCTGTTATTTAAAAGACTTGCTGGCTCTCAGCTATGCTAACAAGCAGAGCTAGTACTAAAGAGCACCAAGAGACATATTTTGACTACTATAAGGAAAACCTTTGTAAGAATTAACAGTATTAAGAAGTGAAATGGATCATTTTATGAAGTAGGCAATCCCATATTTCAAAACGGTTTGGGAACCTGAACAACTATTTGGGCTGCAAGTGCAATTCTTTCAAAAGTTCCAGTGTGAAATGCCTCCTTTCTCTAACTTATTGCATGCTTACTCATGTCTAGCCTCGCTGCCATCTTTTCTAATAGAGCATTTATTTTCACATAGGCACTCTTTCCAACTTGGTCACCATCACCAACAGATTTCAGTGGACATTTGGTACAACAGAACTAATTCCCTGAGGAATTAGTAATTATACCAAAGTACTTAATAAGAAGGTACTTTTCTCCCTAGAATCACCAACATCGGATGATTCACAATGACTTTTCAAAGCTTAGATATTGAATCTTTACTATTTTCCAGGTACCAGGCCCAGTGTTTGGTAAGCAGTGCAGAGAATTTCCTCACAGACTGACAAGGTGTATTAAGTGAATTCTGATCCTTCCTAAGATATACAAACTCCCAAACAAGTTATCTGGTTCTCTAGGGAAACATTTTAATTGGCTTTCTTGACATTGCAGATTTCTACGAGTGAATGTCTAAATTCTAGAAATGCCTACACATTAGAATACAATGCAATTGTCATAAATGTAACTGATCAAAGGAAAGATGATAAATATGACAAATAAATTATGCTAGTTATTTTAATGTATATAAGGATATAACTGTGTAACTATGTAAAGGTAGCATCATTCATATAAGAAGTAGATCCACAAGTTCTGTAACCACCTCACTGGGATGATAATCCTGTTCACTTCTTTTGAGAAACTAAGCCTATACTTTTTATCCTGGAGTTGAGGATTTCTTTATATGTCTATGGCTGTTTTTGGATGTTTTGAGAGGATTTGGCTGTCCTTCTGGCCTGGTACAGCAAGGTACAAGCAATAAATCTACTGAATGTGTTGTGAGTACATTTTGTCATGGAATCATTCATACTCATGTCTCTTATGAACGTACAATCTTTATGGCTAATACAAAGTATTCCTGGCTCATGCTTGATTTTTTTAAGTTTAACAGCCTGAATCAGAAATGATCCTGATATATATTGTCTTATTTCTATTAGCTGAGAAGCTGTTTATAAATATATTAGACTTACTTTCGAAATCTATTTAATTATTTTAGTTTCTATATTATAAGCCAATATATTGGTCTATAGAACAATATGATAAACAGAATCATAAAGAGAGGGTAGAGAGAGCTTAGAGTCAACGTTATCACTCACAGAATAAGAATCTGTATCTTAATGAGATCCACCTTTTCATTCTCTGTGCTGCAGGATTCACTAGCATGTTCAAACATGAGAAACTGTCATTCAGTGAATGTTCTAAGTATACATTCATATCTGGAATGTGTAATTTGAATTCTTCCCTGAAGGTTAGCAATTACTCTAACCTACCATTGTTGGCCATTAACTACATGTCATAAGCAACATCAATTTTTCATTAAACACTAGTCTGTTTCTGTTTTTTGAGATGTTAAAGCTGACTGAAGATTACCTATATATGACATCATATAAGAAATCCATGAGGATTTTGTTGATTTACCAGATAGTCTGACATCTTTAAAAGAGGAATAACTGTTAACTTGTGGTCTCTAAACCCTTGATGAATGCAAGTATAATTTTGTGCATAGGCATATGGGATTCTGCCCTAAGATCCAGACGTATTTTGCAGGTCGATATTTAGGCTTTATTTTTGGTTTCACAATTGACTTGTTTAATCCTTTGGGGTTAAGTCCATTATCTTTTGTTACCAAATAAATGAAGAAAATGTGATGATTTGCTTCATATCTCAGAGGTTGTATAAAGATCCCTTGGGCTTTAAGTGCTAAATGTATAATACATGTGTAAATGTGAAGTACTGCTATAAAGAAATCATAGTTGTTTTGAGCAAAGTTTCAAACTTTACTTACTAACTTCCCAATTGTCATCCTGAGAGAGTATAATGTTTAGATATTCCTAAATAGACTTCTCCTTGGATTTTTGGAATTTATGAAATCAGCATCAGTTCCAGAGATAAATTTGTCTGAGCATTTTCAGTAGTGGCACATTGTCTTTTGAGTGGGATTTATTTTAAAAATAGACTTTCAGTACTTTTAGTAGCCAAGCAGTCTATAAAAATAGGAATATCTACATATTGGTTTCTCTAATTCCAGTGTAAATTTGGGCCTGGTATGTAAAAGCTTATATCAAGACTTTTTAAGTAATAGAATAAACGATTAAATGAAGAAAACATAAGTGAGTATTTAGCCATGTAATTTAGATGTAAAACTTTTATAAATGTGGCTAGAAAACAGATATAAAATATTTCATAAATAGAAATTTTAAAACTACTTTAAGCAATGGAATGAGTGTAGAATTGCAAAGGAAAGGGAAAATATTGACTTTGAAAGACAATTTCTGTTGTTTGTTTAAATCAGTTTGGTTTTAATAATACACACACATTATACATAATATAGATACATACTTAATTACATGTTTCTAGAAATACAAAGAAAGCGATGACTAAGGTTATTTTCATTATAATGTTAGCAAGCACATTTCTTTCTAAACTATTTTACAAAATTGCTCAAGTGCTTGGGTATCAGCTCAGATAGTGTAAATTGCTAATTTTTGTGTCAAGAACTAAGTTTGTGGTCTCTATATTTGGCTGTAGTGAGCCACAGAATGTCACGCCTTTCCAGGATACAGTAGCTCTAGAGGTCTTGGCAGCTACAGGCTGACCTATTCAAAAAGAGATATTTGGCAGTTAACACTTATGTCTGGGAATAGCTTAGCTTGAAAGAAAGGGCTACCATTAGATTGAAATATTGAGAGATTCTCCATGAAAAGCCCAGAGACTTTACTAGATCCACATGACAAAGGCAGTGTAGGACTGGAGATCCAGAGATGGAGGGATAGCTCCTCTCTGTGAGTTCTCTGGCCCACAAAGATCTTAGAGCACAAGTGAGGTTACTTTGGGCTTCCCAGATGGCAGAGTGGCAAATACCTTCCTGCAATGCAGGTGACCCAGGTTCGTTATTTTGACATCAGCTGATCAACCAGTGGAATAAATATACTGAGGTAAAATAAAGACAAACAAATCTAGAAATGCAGTAATTATAATTTATAGACATTCTTATCCAGTGACTCAAAGAAATTATTATGTGTTAATGTTCATTTGCCAGAGATGCTCCAAGCCATTTGTCCCCAGACTCATGATGAATTAGTAGGAAATAGAACGTTTCCCATTTTGCTTAAATATATAATAGAGCAATAAGAATTTTTAAATGACTGTCATAATTGTTGTCTTTTATCAGTATCTTTCATGGTATAAAAGGGGTCTTCTTAGACTGGTAGCAAGCAACACTGGTAGCAAGCAAAAGAAGCTTACTCTCTTCCTTCTGTTTCCCTCTCATCAAAGAATATAATCAATGACATGAAATTATATGGACCACTATTAAAACAACCAGTGGGAAGTTACTGCAGGCAGGCACTCTGCCTTAAGAGTACTAACTTTGTAGTAGAGCCTGAAGTCAGGAAGGTCAATTCCTCCAGTTCCATTCTTCTTTCTCAAGATTGCTTTTGCTATTCAAGGATTTTTGTATTTCCATACAAATTGTGAAATTATTTGTTCTAGCTCTGTGAAAAATACCGTTGGTAGCTTGATAGGGATTGCATTGAATCTATAGATTGCTTTGGGTAGTATACTCATTTTCACTATATTGATTTTTCCAATCCATGAACATGGTATATTTCTCCATCTATTAGTGTCCTCTTTGGTTTCTTTCATCAGTGTTTTATAGTTTTCTATATATAGGTCTTTAGTTTCTTTAGGCAGATATATTCCTAAGTATTTTATAATTTTTGGTTGCAATGGTGAATGGAAATGTTTCCTTCATTTCTCTTTCTATTTTCTCATTATTAGTGTATACGAATGCAAGGGATTTCTGTNGCATCCTCTATGACCCACCTCCCAGAATATTGGAAATAAAAGCAAACATAAACAAATGGGACCTAATTAAAATTAAAAGCTTCTGCACAACAAAGGAAAAGACATAAGCAAAGTGAAAAGACAGTCTTCAGAATGGGAGAAAATAATAGCAAATGAAGCAACTGACATAGAATTAATCTCAAAAATATACAAGCAACTCCTGCAGCTCAATTCCAGAAAAATAAACGACCAATCAAAAAATAGCCCAAAGAACTAAAGAGATATTTCTCCAAAGAAGACATACAGATGACTAATAAACACATGAAAAGATGCTCAACATTACTCATTATCAGAGAAATGCAAATCAAAACAACAATGAGGTACCATCTCACGCTGTTCAGAATGGCTGTGATCCAAACGTCTACAAACAGTAAATACTGGAGAGGGTGTGGAGAAAAGGGAACCCTCTCACACTGTTGGTGGGAATGCAGACTAGTACAGCCACTATGGAGAACAGTGTGGAGATTCCTTAAAAAACTGGAAATAGAACTGCCTTATGACCCAGCAATCCCACTGCTGGGCATACACACCGAGGAAACCAGAATTGAAAGAGACACATGTACCCCAATGCTCATCACAGCACTGTTTATAATAGCCAGGACATGGAAGCAACCTAGATGTCAATCAGCAGATGAATGTATAAGCAAGCTGTGGCATATACACACAATGGAATATTACTCAGCCGTTAAAAAGAATACATTTGAAACAGTTCTAATGAAGTGGATGAAACTGGAGCCTGTTATACAGAGTGAAGTAAGCCAGAAAGAAAAACACCAATACAGTATACTAACGCATATATATGGAATTTAGAAAGATGATAACGATAGCCCTGTATGTGAGACAGCAAAAGAGACACAGATGTATAGAACAGTCTTTTGGACTCTGTGGGAGAGGGGAGGGAGCTATGATTTGGAGAATGGCATTGAAACATATATATTATCATATGTGAAACAAATCACCAGTCTAGGTTCAATGCATGATACAGGGTGCTCTAAGCTGGTACACTGGGATGACCCAGAGGGATGGGATGGGGAGGGAGGTGTGAGGGGGGTTCAGGATGCGGAACACATGTGCACCCATGGTGGATTCATGTTGATGTAAACCAATATAATATTTAAAGTAATTAGCCTCCAATTAAAATAAATCAATTTATATTTTAAAAAGATACTAATTTTGATCCTCACCAAGTCCCAAGTAACATCCATTCTTCTTTGCATTTTGCAGATGCATTTTACAGACTGAGACAGAGGCTAGTTAAATGACTTGCTCAAAGTCCTTAAATCAGGCAGCAGATAACTGGACAGTGTGACTCCAGAGTTAACACATACAGCTCAAGCAGGGTTAGCAAATGCCTTTGCATAAACATATTTGCATATTAGGAAAGTTAGCTCAAAAATCTCTAAGGAAATAGTCTGAGATTTCATTCTAAAGAATTTGTGACCTGAGTCTGAACTGAGTCAGGAACTGTTTTGACTAGCCTGTTTTGGCTTGCTTCCCTAATCTTCCTGGGGCAGAATCTCTTGGGAGCTAAAGGCTTTTGCCTAACTCAGGACCATGGGAAGGGAAGTAAACCTTGAGTCCAGTATCTGGTGAAAATATCTTCTTTTCCCATGTGATCTGTTCAAAGGTTTCTTTTTTGGTGGCCCTTGGTGGCTGCCTTTGTGGTATCTTTTAGAATTTCCTCCTCCACTCAGAGTGCCCAAACTACATACCTTCCATTCTCTTCAACACTTCTTCTGTGGCATTGATGCTGTCTGTCTGATGCTTCTTTCTCATTAGATGTGAGTGAGTTCTCCAGTGCAGGGACCACACCACTCTTCCTGGGTGCCCAACCTCTAGTATGGCCCTAGAGGCTCCAGGTGCCAGGACTTATCAGAGTTTTATGGCAATGGTATTTATTAACAGAAATTTAATCAAGATATGCTGCTGACTGTTGTTGTATCCAACTCATTGCAGCCATGTGGGCTGCAGCACACCAGGCTCCTCTGTCCTCCACTGTCTCCTGGAGTTTACTCAGTTCATGTCCACTGAGTCAGCAATGCTATCTGACCATCTGATCCTCTGCCACACATCCCCTTCTCCTCCTGCCTTCAATCTTTCCCAGCATCAGGATCTTTTCCACCGAATGGGCTCTTCTCATCAGGTGGCCAAAGTATTGAAGCTCCAACTTCAGCAAGTTCTTCCAATGAATATTCAGAGTTGATTTCCTGTAGGGTTGACTAGTTTGATCTCCTTGCATTCCAAAGGGCTTCTCTAAGAGTCTTCACCAGCACTATAATTAGAAAGAATTCATTCTTTGGCTCTCAGTCTTCTTTATGCTGCTGCTCAGCATGTATGCATGCGTGCTCAGTCATTTCAATCATGTCCAACACTTTGCCACCACATGGACTGTAGCCCCCAAGGCTCCTCTGCCCATGGGATTCTTCAGGCAAGAATACTGGAGTGGGTTGCCATGCCCTTCTTCAGGGTTTCTTCCCCACCCAGGGATTGAACATGGGTCTCCTGTATTGCAGTCGGATTCTTTACCACTGAGCCACTGGGGAAGACCTTATGCTGCTTATATGAAGTACCAAATATTGCTGATTTCACAAGTGGAATAGCTCTTAGAGAAGAACAGTATTAGAGATGGACTATGGCAGTGTAAGTCAGCCAAAATCTATACAGCTTCATCTGTAAGAAACCATATGTAATGCTGATGAAGATAAAGAGAAAAAGTTAGAAGAAGCAAATTATAATAAACTATGGCATCCTCCTTTTTGAGGCACAAGTCTAGTCTAAGTCACTAACAGTTTCCTGAAAGCTGTAATTCTTGTGCCTGGTATTATAGTCTTTTTGAGACAGATTATTTATAAAGCACTTTCTTTTAATCTTTATTTTTTTAATGTTATTTTTTTCTTGGCCACCCAGCATGCCAGATCTTAGTTACCCAACCAAGGATGGGAACTGAGGACACTTGCACTGGAAATGTGGCATCTTAACCACTACACCACCAGCGAAGTCCTTATAAAACACTTTAGATAGGAGATCTTAAATTGGATGCATGGACATAACATTTTTTCACCCTAAAATTATGCAAAAATCTAGTGTAAAATACCACTTTATTCTCTCCTACTTAAAACACTCACCAACCTGAAAAGTAAAGTTTTATGCTGCCACAATTCCATGATTCTGGTTTTTTCCCTCATGATGATGTCACATATTTTTTCTCTCGTGCACTACATGAAAATGCTTTATTCTCATACTGAAATATTATCATGTACATTCCACCTAGACAGATCATAGTAAAAGTTAACATTTATTGAGAGATAATTACATGTGCCAGGCCTTAAGCCTAGCACTCTATGTGGACTATATCCTTGTAAGAATTCAGGAAATCGCCTAACTTTATTTTTATATTTTTACAGATAGGAAAACTGAGAGGTGAATCCATTTACCTGAAGTTCCTGATCTAATAAATGGTGGAGCAGTATTTATTCTCAGGCCCTCTGAGCTCAAGAAGTTATATCATCCCACTTTATTATAAACTGAAAAGAAGAATAACCAAAAAGAGCCATCTTGAATTCTTGGAAACCATTCAGCCATAACTTAAAAATATAAAACTATTTGAATGCAGCTGAGAAAGCAGGGCTTAGAACAGTCATGGGGTTGTGACACAGTCCCTCTGCTCTTCTATTTACATCAGGGCAGCTTCAGGGCATTTGTTAGAATCTAACCTTGACACACAGAAAGTGGTGTGAAGCTTCACCGGGCCTGAGTGTCCCAAAGTCCTGACTGTCTTCCTATGTGTTCTTTTTAAAATGTAAGCATTTATCATTTAAATAAAAATTTATATATGCTTAAGCTATAAAACACGATAATTTGATATACATAGGCACAGTTGAATGATTATTGTTGTTTAGTAGTTGTGTACAACTGTTTTGTGACCTCATAGACTGTAGCCCACCAAGCTCCTCTGTCCGTAGGATTCTTCAGGCATGAAAACTGGAGTGGGTTGTCATTTGCTTCTCCAGGAGATCTTCCCAATCCAGGGACTGAACCTGAATCTCCTCCACTGGTAGATTCTTTATCACTAGTGTCATCATATTAAAAAGGAGAGACATTACTTTGCCAAAGTAAAGACATTACTTTACTTTTAGTCAAGGCTATGGTTTTTCCAGTAGTCATGTATGGATATAAGAGATGGACTATAAAAAAAAGCTGAGTGCTGAAGAATTGATGCTTTTGAGCTTTGGTGTTGGAGAAGACTCTTGGAAGTCCTTGGGCTGCAAGGAGATCCAACTAGTCCATCCTAAAGGAGATCAGTCCTCAGTGTTTATTGGAAGGACTGATGTTGAAGTTGAAACTCCAATCGTTTGGTCAGCTGATGTGAAGAACTGACTCATTTGAAAAGATCTTGATGCTGGGAAAGATTGAAGGCAGGAGAAGGGGATGACAGAGGATTAGATGGTTGGATGGCATCACCGACTCAATGGACATGAGTTTGGGTAAACTCTGGGGGTTGGTGATGGACAAGGAGGCCTGGTATGCTGAAGTCTATGGAGTCTCAAAGAGTTGGACACAACTGAGTGACTGAATTGAACTGAACTGAACTGAGTGTCACCAGGGAAATCCTGAATGATTACTACAGTCAAACAAATTAACACATCTTGTTATATAGTCATCATTTTCATGGGATGAGTGAACCTGAAGTCTACTCTGTTAACAAGTTACCAGGATTCAGTAAAGAAGTATTAAGTGTAGTCGTCATATTCTACATTAGATCCTTACTCTTACCCTAGATAATTATTCCTACTTTGTACCCTTTGACCTACATCTTCTCCCTGACACCCACAGCTACCTACTCTCTTCTTGTATGTAGTCAGCTTTTTATGATTCTACATGTATATGAAGTGTGTAGTTTTGTTTTGTTTTGTCTTTTCTTTCTGTGTGTGGTTTATTTGACTTAGCATATTGTCTTCTGGGTTTATCCATGTTGTTACAAATGGCAGGATCTTCTTTTCTTAAGGCTTAATAATATTAATAGCTTGATAATATTTATTTCCACAATTGTGAATCTCCTCTTAAAGGTAAGGCATCCAGTCCCATCACTTCAAGGGAAATAGATGGGGAAACAGTGGAAACAGTGTCAGACTTCATTTTGGGGGGGCTCCAAAATCACTGCAGATGGTGATTGCAGCCATGAAATTAAAAGACACTTACTCCTTAGAAGAAAAGTTATGACCAACCTAGATAGCATATTCAAAAGCAGAGACATTGCTTTGCCGACTAAGATCTGTCTAGTCAAGGCTATAGTTTTTCCAGGGGTCATGTATAGATGTGAAAGTTGTACTGTGAAGAAGGCGGAGTGCTGAAGAATTGATGCTTTTGAACTGTGGTGTTGGATAAGACTCTTGAGAGTCCCTTGGACAGCAAGGAGATCCAACCAGTCCATTCTGANTCAAGGCTATGGTTTTTCCTGTGGTCATGTATGGATGTGAGAGTTGGACTGTGAAGAAGGCTGAGTGCTGAAGAATTGATGCTTTTGAACTGTGGTGTTGGAGAAGACTCTTGAGAGTCCCTTGGACTGCAAGGAGATCCAACCAGTCCATTGTAAAGAAGATAAACTGAATATTCATTGGAAGGATGGGTGGTGAAGTTGAACTCCAATACTTTGGCCACCTGATGTGAAAAGCTGACTCATTGGAAAAGACCCTGATACTGGGAAAGATTGAAGGCAGGAGGAGAAGGGGATAACAGAGCATGAGATGGTTGGATGGCATCATTGACTCAATGGACATGAATTATAGCAAACTCCAGGAGATAGTGAAGGACAGGGAAGCCTGGTGTGCTGTAATTCATGGGGTTGCAAAGAGCTGGACAGGACTTAATGACTGAACAACAACAACAGCAACATATTAGATACCTAGAAAAAACTGCTTGGTTCCAGTGATACAAAAATTCCAGGGATTCATATCCTTAACAACATTTGGTTCAGTCAGATTTTCCTTTTTTTTTTTTAAATAAAACCATTCTTGTCAATGTGCAGCGACATCTCTTGATTCTAATTTTCATATCTCCAGTGACTATTGAGAATCTTTTCAAGTATTTATAGGTTTTTCAAATATTATATTTTATGAAGTGTCTGCTCAAAACCTCTGTTCATTTTCAAGCTGAGCTGCGGATTACTTTTAAGTTGCAAGAAATGTTTATATAGTTTGGATATAAGACTTTCATCAAATATATGTATTATGAATCCTTTCTGCTAGGATTTTTCATATCCTTAAGAATGTCTTTTGATATGGAATAGTTTCTCAATTGAAGTGAAGTGAAGTCGCTCAGNACTCCATTTATCACATGTATTTATTCATCTCAAGTTTAAAATTAGACATGCAAAAATATAGACATCTCCTCCTTTTAACCCCCTAACTCAGATCTTTCACGAAGTAAAACACCAGAAAAGGCCTGGCTATTTTTGATGAAGCAGAATCAGGAAATAGAAGGAAAGAAAACAAATATCTTATTTTAAAAGATGAAAATATTATATGTTTGTGAATATGGATTAGTGAAATATCATACAAAATAGCCTGAAAGTTTCTCTGTGAATTAAGAGGCAAGATATCTGATTGAAACTGAAGGAAATTATTGTGGAATATGAAATATAAAGTTATTAGTTTTGTTTAGAAATGACACTTTTGAGAAACTGGGGAGAGAACAGAACCGGGAGCCAGAAAAAGAGTTGCTGAGCTCTGCTGAAAACCCATCTGGAGACCAAATAATTGGCAAAAATTCACACAACTGGATTACTTTATCTAACTATTCATAAATCTACGAACAGCAAAAGATAGATAATCTGAAAATGATTTTGAAGTGAAGGAATGAGAATGTTGGGATACTACCAGAAATGTTATTGAAAAAAAAAAAAAAAAAAACTACCAGGATTCAAGCAAAGATGGCATAAATCTATGAAGAAGGGTAGCAGACCATAAGTGGAGGGAAAGATAATCCATTGTACATCATGAATGAAAGAACAGGAATGAGAGACCAAAATGGGCAGGAGATATGGTAAGATGATTATGTTTTGGATTTTATGATTTCATATAAGAGTGTGAGAGATCATGTTCATAGTATTGGTGTGAAAGTGATTTAGAGGGAGTGGGATTGTGGCAATGATATTGATACTGAAGTCAACCACCTTTCATGCTATTTGTTAGAAAGATTATCTGCATATAGAAATTACTCAGTTGATGATGGTTGATTTTACTGGAAGTAAGGAACTCCGCAAGCTAGGTTTTGAAGTCCAAAGAGAACGATAGTAGTAGTCAAGACTCTAGAGGATAATGTCAATCAAAAGAATAAATGGTAGCAAGCTCAGTCATCATGAGCCTCAAGGAAAGTGATTTTTGCATAAAGTGAAGTGAAGTGAAGTCACTCAGTTGTGTCAGACTCTGCGACCCCATGGACTGTAACCTACNGTAGTCAAGACTCTAGAGGATAATGTCAATCAAAAGAATAAATGGTAGCAAGCTCAGTCATCATGAGCCTCAAGGAAAGTGATTTTTGCATAAAGTGAAGTGAAGTGAAGTCACTCAGTTGTGTCAGACTCTGCGACCCCATGGACTGTAACCTACTGGGCTCCCTTGTCCATGGGATTTTCCAGTCAAGAGTACTGGAGTGGGTTGCCATTTCTTTCTCCAGAGTATCTTCCAGACCCAGGGATCGAACCCAGTTCTCCCACATTGTAGGCAGACACTTTACTGACTGAGCTACAAAAACACTTGAGAGCTAGGAGATTATTGACACCAGGCTATCATGATCTTTAGGTGTGAAAGTACAAAAATGTTTCACTTAACTGGGAACAAGGGAAGAGATATTTTCAAGGGAGATCCAGGTCTCAAATTTAACCAGGTAACAGAATTTTTCTGTGAAAAGATTAAGGATACAGAGCATAATGGTAAGAGCACGAGGGTTCAAGCAGCTACTGTTGAAAAGGAAAAGCCAACTGTGAAAGGAGGAAATGAACTGGAGAAGATAATTATGCAATGTGATACTAAGTGAGAGGATCACTAAAAGAGGGCCTTGAATGTGGGTTGGTGGCTAACAATAAGAGGAAAGAGAAGTATAACTGAAGTAATTATCCTCAGGTTCTTGCTTTTATTAGAATAGTAAGCAGCATTCTTTGGTAAGTATACAAGTGAATAGACACTGGGTATTTGTGTTTCAAGAGAATTCTCTCTGGGCTTTCAGGAAGGAAGAAATATAGCAATAATTTAATGCAGACATATTCCTTAAGAGACATCATTAGACTAATGGAATGACTCTAACAAACTAAAATCTTTGGGAAGAACATAGATTAGATCTTCAGAAAGTCATACAGAAATTGAATTGACTTTTTGATTTCTGGTTAGTTTACTTTTATTCGATTCACTTGGAACATGTTGACAGAGGATGGGAGACATCCTTTGAGTTTAGTAGCAAATAAGCAACGTGGAGGATTTTATGTGATAAGATCTCCATATCAATATCTTAATGAATCTCTTAATGAAATATCTTCTCTTAATGAAATCATAATGTTCAAGGTGACTAGAAAGACTATGGGGTCATTGCAGAGGGCTGAGAACCTTATAAAAACTCACCCAAATCTGACTGGAAGGAGTAAAGCCTAGGAAATTCTGTTTACTCTGGATGAGGTATACATCATCCTGCATTAGTCACAATCAGTATGTCATTTTGCAGTGTGTCTGTGTTTGGGGAAATGATATGCTTCATAATTTTACTAATATTTATAATGTGGACTGATATTGTGTTAAAATTTGAAAGCAAAGTTAACATTCTTCCCCTCCCAACCCATTCTATTATGCCTGGCCAATCAAATTCTCAAAAGCCATAAGTGTCAACACATAGCTTTTGAACTGTGGTGTTGGAGAAGACTCTTGAGAGTCCCTTGGACTTTAAGGAAATCAAACCAGTCAATCCTAAAGGAAATTAACCATGAATATTCTTTGGAAGGACTGATGCTGAAGTTGAAGCTCCAATACTTTGGCCACCTGATGCAAAGAGCCAACACCTTAGAAATGACCCTGATCCTGGGAAAGATTGAAGGCAGGAGCAGAAGGGGATGACAGAGGACAGGATGGTTAGATGACATCACTGACTTGATGGACATGAGTTTCGGCACCTCTGGGAGATGGTGAAGGACGGAAGCCTGGTGTGTCCATGGGGTTGCAAAGATTCAGACAAGGCTCAGAGATTGAACAACAACAACATAGAATGAATTTTTCCCACTATTACTTTGCCATCAAATCCAGAATCAAGTTAAATCAATAAAGAACAAAATGGTTTTTAGACAGATATGTATCTTACCTAATTTTTGAATACTCAGTGATTTTCTCTGATCATTGAAAAAGCAAGAGAGTTCCAGAAAAACATCTATTTCTGCTTTATTGACTGTGCCAAAGCATTTGACTGTNAGTACAAGGCTTCCCTGGGGGTTTAAAATACCAGGCTTCCCTGATGGCTCAGAGGTTAAAACGTTTGCCTGCAATGTGGGAGACCTGGGTTCGGTCCCTGGAGAAGGAAATCGCAACCCACTCCAGTATTCTTGCCTGGAGAATGCCATGGACGGAGAAGCCTGGTGGGCTACAGTCCACGGGGTTACAAAGAGTCGGACACGACTGAGCGACTTAACTTTCACTTTCGTTACTATAATACACATGAAGTAATTTAAATTCAAAGGATTAAAAACACAGAGTTACAGATACCTGTTTCTGTTTTACTACAGGTATACCTATAGGTGCCTGAAATGAATTTAGTTCAGTTCTGTTCAGTCGTTCAGTAGTGTCTGACTCTGCGACCCCACGAATTGCAGCACGCCAGGCCTCTGTGTCCATTACCAACTCCCAGAGTTCATCCAAAATCAAGTCAATCAAGTAGGTGATGCCATCCAGCCATCTCATCCTCTGTCATCCCCTTCTCCTGCCCCCAATCCCTCCCAGCATCAGAGTCTTTTCCAATGAGTCAACTCTTCTCATGAAGTGGCCAAAGTATTGGAGTTTCAGCATTAGCATCAGTCCTTCCAGAGGACACCCAGGACTGAGCCCTTTCAGAATGGACTGGTTGGATCTCCTTGCAGTCCAAAGGACTCTCAAGAGTCTTCTCCAACACCACAGTTCAAAAGCATCAATCCTTCGGCACTCAGCTTTCTTCACAGTCCAAATCTCGCATCTATACATGACCACTGGAAAAAACCATAGCCTGGACTAGATGGAGCTTTGTTGGCAAAGTAATGTCTCTGCTTTTCAATATGCTATCTAGGTTGGTCATAACTTTCC
>SJYV01053612.1:0-19754 GCA_006410875.1 Neotragus pygmaeus | reverse complement strand
TTTTTCCAGTGGTCTTGTAAGGATGTGAGATTTGGACTGTGAAGAAACCTGAGTGCTGAAGAATTGATGCTTTTGAATTGTGGTGTTGGAGAAGACTCTTGAGAGTCCCTTGGACTGCAAAGAGAGCCAACCAGTCCATTCTGAAGGAAATCAGTGCTGAGTGTTCTTTGGAAGGACTGATGCTAACACTGAAACTCCAATACTTTGGCCACTTTATGCGAAGAGTCGACTCATTGGAAAAGACTCTGATGCTGGGAGGGATTGGGGGCAGGAGGAGAAGGGGACGACAGAGGATGAGATGGCTGGATGGCATCATCAACTCGATATATATGAGCTTGAGTGAACTTCAGGTGTTGGTGACGGACAGGGAGGCCTGACGTGCTGCGATTCATTGGTTCACAAAGAGTCAGACACAACTGAGCGACTGAACTGAACTGAACTGAACTGAGCCTGATGTGGCCTCCTTTGTCTGGCAAAGCAACAAAGTGTTCCTTTCTACTTCATCCCAAACTCTGTCTCCATATTTCAGAGATGCCAAGTTTTGGCAACATTCCTAATGTATCTATGTAAGGGTTGCTCTTTTTTTTTTTTTTTTTAACTCTGAAAAAAAGGGTTGCTTAGTAACATCTTTAAAAATCTACTAAATAAATGAAGAAATAATACTTTTGCTTTAGAAGGCTGGAATATTTGCTTGAAAGCTACAGGGGATACTATTAGAAAATATAGTAGCTCAAAGGAGGAAATGTTTTAATAAAACCATTTACAAGTTAATTTTCCATTTACTTACTATATCCCAAATTCATATAGTTGTTTCAAATAAACGTTTCTGTGTACCTATTGGAAAACTGATCATATAGTAAGCAGTCATTAAATGTTGGCTATTTTGTCTATTTTTTTCTTTTATTTACAGAGTTTAAACCTTTATAAGCCTTTTAAAAGTTATAATTAGAAATGTATGAAGAAACATATTGCTGACAAAAGCAGTTAAATTCATGTAGATTAGACGGATTTTTTATGTTTTCATTTTCCTTTAGACAAGTTCATTTTTATTTCTAGCTTCAAACATTTGGATCACTAGAAGAACTTCTGGATTCCAGAGTACAAAGACACTGAAATATGCTTTTTTCTCTGCTTGAAGATAATAACCTATTCATGGGAAACTCAATGCAGAGATTTGTCAACCTAAAAATCCCATATTACCTTCAGAAATATAGGATTTGAAGTTTTTGAATTATAATGGAGGATGTTTTAAATTTTGAACATTCATATAATTTCTTACCTTAAATCTGTTTTAACATTTTCAAAGCTTTTTACAATCATTACTTTGTCACACTGTTTTCTTTAGAGTGTATCAATGATTTTTTTTTCATAGCATGAGAAAATTTGTCAAAGAGACTTTTAATAAAACAGCCAAAGAAGCCATAAGATTTTCTAACTTCTCTCTCCAGAACTATTTTTTTTATTTTATTCAGTAATTAATAGTATAATCCAGATCACCTCTCTCTGAAGTAATCACATTAGAGGGTAGGACTTAGGGGAGTATGACCTGATCAAAAATTATTCCCTGAGTCTGGACAGAAAACCACATTTCTTCTACAAGTTATTTGGCATTCCAACATTTATTTGGTCTGCCTTTAGACACATGACCGTGTCTGTGACCAGCTTTGCTCCTTGCTTCCTAAGAAAGAGAAATTTCCCTGGAAACAGCAAATGTGTTAGACAAAAGAGATCAAAACAGAGTAAAAATAAGACAGAACCATGCAGCTTCATTTATGTGACCCATGGTGTGAAACGCATCGGAAGCAAAATTGAATCTGATTGAGTAGAAGATAATAAAACCCGTAGATTTCCAGTTGAGAAGGAATTTGTTCTACCCTTTCACTTATAACTGCAATTATGGAAGCATTATCACAAACAAAAGGAAATTATCTTCAGTAATCAGAACACATCATAACTGGCTGGCCAGAGTTCAGGGAGTTCAGAGGCAGTTACAGTTGAATACTGCGCAGATGGTGGTGACAGACCCTTTCTCATTGATTGAAAAGGACAAAAACTCTATTCTAGTGGTTTCAAAACAAACCAAAAAAAAAAAAAAAGTTACGATATTTCTGATATTAGGAAGACTTCAAAGTAAAATACACAAAACAAACAGATAATACTAAAGATCAAATAATTTTGAATGATATTCCATGACATATTCTGAAATTTTTGAAATAAATATGGTAGACAAGCTCTTTCAATAAGGAATGTGATCGAACATGACATCTGGTACAATGCCATAAACTGAACTCTGAGATTTTGTCACATACAAGCTGCCAAGTGCCTCTGTTGACCCATTCTGTGTGCTCTCTCAGAAGAACGTATGTTGAGAAGCTCCCCCCAGTGATTATTAAAATGCCTCTATTTTTAAGACAAAGGCCCCACCAGTGTTTCCTATGCTAAGCTTGGGGTTACTCTTCAATCTGCTTGCCTCATATTGTCACACTTAAAAGATTCTAAAGAAGAGCCTATACAGCAAAAGACTTTCTAATTCAAAACAATGAGGCATCGGCACAGCTGTGACTACCTTTTCTCTCTTCCTAGATCCTGAAACTCATATAGCCTCTGCAGATTTAAGATTTTTGATTTCTTTCTCCACCAGAGACCTTAGATGAAGTACATATCCCAGAGGAATAATTCATCCACAGAGTAAAAGTAAAGTATGGTATTTGGTGCTGGCCCCCAGTCCATGCTGAAAGAGAGGACAAAAAAACAATGTCAGTGCAAAATGTTTATTCTTGGAAAAAACTGTCTTTCCTACTGTTTATCATATTATGGTCATAGTTAATGTAAATTGTATTTGCCTTAATTAATTAGCAACCTATACTTTGGCTGTTCCATTGATATTTCTTTATATATATATTAATTTATGATTAAATATTAATGGGGGCTGGACCTTCTCTAATTCATATAACTCAACAATGAATTAAGCTAAAAACTCTGATGGAAAATGAACAATGAAGTCTTAGCAGCCCAGCCCTTCCTTGTAAAAGAGGACACAACAGATTGGGGCTCAAGAAAGAATTTAAGATTAACAATTAAAATGAAATAGTTCCATAGTATAAGCTAAATTCACATTTATTTAGAGACATGAGATTCCCTTAACCCCACCCTGTCACTTAACAGAGGTGAGGCTCAGGTCATTAGGTTTACCCAAACTAGGGAGTCAGCTCTGGGCAAAGTAAGAATCAGAATCTCTTTCCTCTCCTGAAGTAATATACATTCTGTTCCAGCAAGCTGCTTCATTCAGATATCACATAGTTAAGCCTGTTCATTTATAGTAGGAAAGCTAGAGCATACAAGGTTTGTGAGACTATGTTCTAAAGAAAGAAAATTCGAATGCTTCACTGGGTCAAAGAAGATAAGCATTATGAGAAATTAAAAAAAAAAAGTTATATTCAATGAAAAGAGAATATCAGAGCAATGGTGAAAAAGAAACATCAGAAGATCAGTCTGGGAGAGTAGATGGGGCTGAGAAATAGAACTGAACTACCAGGAACAAGGGAGTTTCCTCTTGGCCATTCCTCAACCCAAATCTACTCCCTACTCTGCCAGCCAATATCTGAAACCTTTTGAAAGCAGATGTCTTAGGTAAAAGGAGAGAACTTTGTGGCACAGAGCCTCCTAAAGACCAAGGAAAACCTTATAAAATAAATGATCATGAGAGATTATTTTTTTTTAAACTAGTAGGCAGAAAGAAGGAAGCAATACTGGCAAAAGACTGATGGTGATACAAATACCAACTGAATGGATATTCAATAACCTCTAGGCAGCAGGCTGACAATAGCCAGTGAACAGGTTGCAGAATGACATAGAGTATCTCTGATAACTCTCAAGGAAACCCCCTCACTCCTAGGGCTTCTTAAAGGAAAGAGCTAAAGATTCAGACTGTTGAAAGGATAAATGTTAGAGAAAAAAAAAAAAAATCTCGTAACACAGGTAAGGAAACCCAAGGGCTCAAGGGAATAACAGGGGAAGGATATTTCCTTGGGGAAAAAAATGGGCTTCTTATTAGGCAAAGAGCTAGGATTTCAATAAAAAACTGTTATTAAAAAAAACAGGGTGTTTAAGTGTGATGCTTTCATGTCCATAGGCCACAAATTATTGTTTGTTTGGTTTTATCTGCACACAAAGGTTGGCAGAGGAAACAAAGAAAAAAATTAATAAAAGATAAAATAAGAATGATAGAGCACCAATCTGAGGCCATTTAACATAGGAAAGCAACTCCTTCATCATGAAGTCGCTCAGTCATGTCCGACTCTTTGTGACCCCATAGACTGTAGCCCACCAGGCTTCTCCATCTATGGAGCTCCTTACTTGACACAAAAGTTATATTCCTAGTCCAACAATTCTTTATGACAAAAAATGGTTTGAATGACTCTACTTTATCTATAGAGCTCTGTTTATTCCAGTGCTATTTTCTAACTTTTGTGATTAACCAAGAAAGTTGTTAATTGGTCTTTAACACACCTTCCTCTCCCTTTTTACAGGAAAAGCATAAACCATTAGGAAGTGTGATTGGCTTCCCAGGTGGTTCAGCAGGAAAGAATCTGCCTGCAATGCAGAAGACACAAGAGACTCAGGTTCTATCCCTGGGTTAGGAAGATTCCCTGGAGTAGGAAATGGCAAACCTTGGCAGAAGAATCCCATAAACAGAGGAGCCTGATGGGCCACAATCCATTTGGTTGCAAGGAGTAAGACATGACTGAGCTACTGAGTCCACAGGCATGAATAACCATGTTGCAGGAAGAATCCTGACTCCATGTTGAAACTGTTTCTTTGACTCTGACCCTTATTTATTTATTATATATTTAATGATCCTTGTCATTATAATCATACATAATGGGCTACCTCTGGAGAAGGAAATGGCAGCCCACTCCAGTATTCTTGCCTGGAGCATCCCGTGGACAGAGGAGCCTGGCAGGCTACAGTCCATGGAGTTGTACAGTTGGACACAACTGAAATGACTTTGCATGGCATGGCAATGGCCTGCCTCAGAGAATCCTACCCCTCTGCCTTACTGTTCAGCTAAAGTGCCTTTGTTCATAACCTTGTCTATGGCAGGAAGAAAGAACTTAACACATCCCCCTGCCTGAGGCTTACTATTGTAGGAGATATTTGAAAGAATTAACTGGTCTTTTTACGTTGTTTCCTCACCTATCCCCATCTCTGATCCATAACAGAACTTAACATCCATACCCCAAAAAGATGGTGATTTGAGACATTAGTCTGACATATTCTCAGTCACCCAGCCCTCTGAATAAAATCGTATCCCTTGCCTCAACACCTTGTCTCTGATTCATTGGTCTATCATGCAGTAAGCAGAGTGAGCTAGGACTTGGCAACAACCAGAAAGCAGTCATCAGAGAGAGATAAGAATAGAAGAAATACAAAAGGAGAAAAATAGCAAAAACTATGAGACTCAACTTACATTGCACTTCCCTAACTAGAGTTGATAAATAAACCCCTTTCTTTTCTCTAGCTTCCTTCCAGAGCCTATACAGCTAGGAATTAGTATCTAGAACAGAGAGGAACTGGGAGTGTGTGGGACGTAGAGGCCTTGACTGAGACTGACCTAACTCCACTTTCCAAAGCAGATTACTGAGAAGTCTGCATCTGTCCATGATGTACTGGGCTGTCCCTGTTTAAAATAAAATGCTTCACGTTTCCCCATTGGTTAAGCTGCCTTCTGGATGTCTCATTTGAGGGAAGTGCCTCACTGTAAGAAATAGTGATTGACAACAAAATTTGATGATTGTTTGGTTCTAAATAGTAATACAGTTTATTATGGATTGAATTATGTCTCCTCAAAAAAAAAAAAAATGCATTAAAGTTCTACTCTCAGGTGCTTTGGAATGTAATCTTATTTGGAAATAGGGTTATTACAGATGTAATTAATTAAGGTCATACTTGAAGTAGAGTAGGTTTTTAATTCTATATGACCAGTGTCCTTATAAGAGGAGGACATTTTGGTCACAGAGAAGATAGTAATGAGATGACAGAGGCAGAAATCACAGTGTTATGCCTATGAAGGAATAAATCCCAAGGACTGCTGGAAAATACCAAAAGCTGGGAAGTGGCAAAGAAAAGATTCTCCCCTAGAGCCATCAAAGAGAACTTGACCCTTTCCATACCTTGATATTAGACTTCCAACCTCCAGAACCACAAGAATATCAATTCCTGGGGATTTTAGTCAGGGAATTTTTGGTTCTTTGTTTCCAAGGCAGTGGGAAACCTATATGCCATGAGTACTAAAAGCAACCATATGTCTGTTACTGATTCAAGCTCATACTGCTCACCGCATGACAGGCCAATAAATTGAGAGATGAATCAGTGGGGCAAGGAATAGCAAGTTTACTTGAAAAACCAGCTGACAAAGAATATGGTGGACTAATGTCTCAAAGCGCCAACTTATCTAAGTAAGAATCCAGGCTTCTTTCATACCAAAAGGGGAGAGAGTGTCATTGGTTGTTGCAAACTTCTTGGTGTCAGAATCCTTGATCTTGCGACTGTCTATGTAGATCAGGACAAAATGTTCTTGTGAATCTCCAACAAGACAAATGTTACTCTCTGTTCTGCAAATTTCTATCTCCATATAAATGACAAAATATTATAATTTTAAAGGTCAGAGCCTTGAGAACAGGCTCTCCTATATATTTCAGAGTATAGGCAATATTCTTTTTGCTTGTAGCAAAAGCAATAGAGCACAAAGTTTAAAGTATAAGAAACATATCTATTAATAATATGGAGTCATATTTGTTCTCACATGCCCCTTCACTGCTAGCCCTTTATGGACTATCCCCCAAATTAGGAGTTAATCACTTTTTAAAGCTAATAGCCATAAAAATACAACATGAAGGCCAAATCTGTGTTTGTTTGCTTTTATAAATACATTTTTATCAGAATATAACTATATTCATTTGTTTATAAATTTTTTGTGATTACTTTTATATGGCAATGGCAGAGTTCCTGCTAAGTCGCTTCAGTCGTGTCCAACTCTGTGCGACCCCATAGATGGCAGCCCACCAGGCTCCCCNTTCTTCTTTCAAAAATAGTTTGAAACTTTATATATAAGCAATTTTAAGCTTTCTATAGCCAAACAGTACAAGATTACATTTTTCTTTAATGATTCAAATTATTAATTAACAAATTTCCTTAACAAAAAGGAAAATTAGTGGAACATTTGCAAACTACTTTTCCAAAGTAAAAGAATTATTTGACATTTTGCTTTTATTTATTGGTACAACCAAAGTCTAAGAAGCACTAAGCAAAATGTTAATTAAATCAAAATTAGAAACTGCTGACACATATCTCTTTCGATGAATGGAACAGTATATTACCTAAGGATATTAAATGACACATTACATTTAGTGATTAATGTGCATAATTATCAGATTTCTGAAATAACCTTCAAGTTGAAACATTAATATTTTATTTCTATAACTCTTACTTTGAAGTATGAATAGTGTGCATCAGGGAGATTAACTGACATGTAGTATTTTGTTGTGTTTTATTTTGTTCAAAAGCTGACTTGTACCAGAATGTTCTTAATAATTTTCCTCTCTTTTCTTGTGGGGTGAGCCTTGCCGGTAGCTTAGATGGTAAAAGAATCTGCCTGGATTGGAGAAGACCCAGGGTAGATTCCTGAGTTGGGAAGACCCCCCCAGTGAAGAGAATGGCAACCTACTCCAGTATTCTTGCCTGGAGAATCCCATGGACAGAGAAGATTTGTGGGCTACAGTCTTCGGGATCTCAAAGAGTCAGACACGACTTGCAAAAGACTAATACTGCCCCTTTTCTAGGAGCAACACTGGTGCATGTCTGTTTAAACAAGTCAAATTTATTTCTACAGTCTCATTTTACTGGAGGTGGAGGAGTGGCAAAGCTGTATGACCATTGAGTTAATCAACTGTACCTATAATATTTCCAACTACAATAGTTTCCTTACATATTAACTTACTCCATGTATTTTAATAGAATCCACCACCTATTCCTGAATAAATTCCAACATGAAAATTAGGAAAATTTGAATTCCTCATCTTTGCCACGACATGGGCGCTGGTTGTTTCAGTCCCTAGAATGCTGTGATTATCCGGGTCTCTCCATTGCCCACTCCCTCTCAAAGTTTAATAAAACTTTCCAGGTTCCTTCTAATAAGCTATGAAGGAAACTAGCCACATTCACTACAGCTTTTAGGCAATCTTTGCCAACAAGGTCATAAAACAGACCTCTGTCTGATTTCTTGGATCTGGGTTCTCCAGCAGCAGTTCATGTGATTGACAACCTGTATACCCTCATTACTCTCATTAAGATGCTAACCAAGATTCAGGATTGTAAATTAGAGATTCCAATCTCTTGCTATATTCTTTCAATATTCCTTGTCTTTCTCTTGAGATCACATTTCTTTTACCTCGTCTGGACACACATCCTAATCTATACACTTGTCTGACAATGTCTTTTCAGGCCATTGGATTTTTTACTGTTCCTCAAACTAGCTATCTTAAGACATTAATGGAATTATAAATATCTATTAAAATGTAGTTTATTTGTCATAAAAGACACAAAATGATTTGAATATAATAAGACTCAAGGCATAACAGGGGGTTCGTATAAAAGAGCTGCTTCTTCTATCTTCCTACTAAAGACGTTTCTGAGCAGAGGAAGTGTGAGGGTGGAAACATCCCTGAAAGTTCCTTGTAGAGGTTTTATAATGTTGTTATGAACATTTTTCTAATAATGGTTCCATTCAGGTTAGACACTAAACCTTAATGTTTTTGTGTTAGTCACTCAGTCATGTCCAACTCTTTGT
Organism: Neotragus pygmaeus; assembly: GCA_006410875.1. Lineage (NCBI taxonomy): Eukaryota > Metazoa > Chordata > Mammalia > Artiodactyla > Bovidae > Neotragus > Neotragus pygmaeus. The sequence goes on along the minus strand of SJYV01053612.1, from coordinate 10,906 downwards.
GACCCCATGAACTGTAGCCCATCAGTCTCCTCTGTGCATGAAATTCTCCTGACAAGAATATTAAAGTGGTTAGCCATTCCTTTGCAGGGGATCTTCCTGACCCAGAAATTGAACCTAAGTCTCCTGCGTTCCAGGCAGATTCTTTTCTGTTTGGGCCACAAACGAAGTCCAGTCATCAAATCATACCCAACTCTTCCCTACCCAATATTTTGTGAGGTTGTCATGGCAAGTATACTGGAGTAGTTTGCCATTCCCTTCTCCATGGATCATGTTTTGTTAGAACACTCCACTATGACCGATTCATCTTGGATGGCCCTGCACGGCATGGTTCATAGCTTCATAAGTCACATAAGCCCTTTGGCCATGNCCAATATTTTGTGAGGTTGTCATGGCAAGTATACTGGAGTAGTTTGCCATTCCCTTCTCCATGGATCATGTTTTGTTAGAACACTCCACTATGACCGATCCATCTTGGATGGCCCTGCACGGCATGGTTCATAGCTTCATAAGTCACATAAGCCCTTTGGCCATGACAAGGTAGTGATTCGTGAAGGACACAAGCCAAATTCTCTCCAGCTTTAAGGCCCCTGTTCTTGCTCTTTCTTCTTATTTCTATACTAAGATATTGGGAAAAGTTCATTTCTCATCTTCAAGCACTGACTTCATGCCCCACTCCTTCCACAAAGCCTTCTCTATTTATCATAGAGTACCACCCACCCATTAGCAGCCTCTGTTCCATTGTTTATTTATTTTTCTTAAAAAACTCTTTAGGAAAACTGAATTATCTTACGCTTTCATATTCATTGCTAGTGCATTCCCATAAGAATGGAAGCTTCTTTAGGGCAGAGAAGGCATCTGCCTCATCAGGTTCTCTGCTAAATTTCTAGATATTCAATAAATAGTTCTTGAATCAAAGCAATAAAATTGCAATGAGGCTACAAAGCTACCAAAATGCATACTTTTTTTGGGAAAATGAACAGCACGATTAATTTTGGGTTCATTTTCTATGCTTCTACAACACGTCATTCTTCCATCATTGCAGTACTGTTCTTGTTGAACTTAATTGTTCATAAATTTATCATTCTCCTTGGAATGACAGGGGTGCAACTGTCATCACTTTGACACCCTGTGGCACCCTATCCCAGTTCCTAGATGCAAAGAGGAGCTCAGTGTACTTGTTGAATTTTTAAGGAGGCATATGAAATCACCAAGTATTTATGAATAAGTGATGCAATTTAGTTATTGACTTTTCAAATAACCTTATCGTAGTTGCAAAATTAATCACTAATAGATCTTGGATTTAATAAAAGGCATCTCCAAGTAAATGTATGCAACATATCAGAACCTTGTTACTTAACACCTAGTACCAGATTATGTCTGTTATCTTCTATTTCTATGGAAAAATGCATGCAACAAATGTCAATATTAGTTGGCTAACAATCCCATACCCAAATTAGTCACTGACCTTTTGCTTGCATGTGCTCAGTCATGGCTGACTTTCTGCAACCCCACGGCCTCATGCCCTCCAGCTCCTCTGTCCATGGGATTTCTCAGGCAAGAATATTGCATGAGCTGCCATTTCGTCTTCCAGGGGATATTCCCTGACCCAGGGACTGAACTTGTTTGACCTGTATTTCTTGCATTACAGGTAGATTCTTTACCTACTGAACCATCAGAGAAGCCCATTCACCTCCTATCACCTAGTTTAGGAAGTGGTACAGGGTCTTCAGGATTCTTGTCAGTTTTCAGATTCCTTTAACCAAGCCACCATTCTTACATGCATCTTCATGCAGTGAATATGCTGCATCTTTGCCAGGTTGAATTTATTTTTCTGTTTCCTTTATTTTGTTAAGTCTTCATGATAACTTTGTAGATAGAGTATTATTTTTTCTTAATTATAATGTTTAACAGGATATATCCCTAGTTTTCATTATTATTACCATTATTATTACTATTTTTTATGAAGAAAACAACTGTAAACAAGCCATGTTTCTACATGAAAGGCTTCCCTTAAGTTCATCTTCAGTTACTAGGTGGCAGGTTATTGTTCCCTTACATTAGATGCAATGCTTAAGGACATTGGAAGCAAGAACACATGTCATTTCTAAAATCTTTTGGAACACATGACTCCCCGATGAGGAAGTTTTCTCTTCAAACTCACTGTTAGACATCTGAGAAGGAGGAACCTGCAAAGAAATGGTATGAGGGTTTCAGCTGGTACACTGTACCCCTGTCACCAGTCTGAGTTCTTCCAGGACGCTCTGTATTTCATAGGATTCAACAGAACCTGGAATTGCAAAAGAACAGATAGGGTAGAAACCAGTAGGCTTAAATGGATAATAAGTGCTATAGAAAGCAATCAATTTTCATGAATGAGCTAAAAGCGGTGACTATGGAAACAAATAATTAGAATGGCAAAACTAATCAGGTGCTTTCAGTAGGTCATTAACATATTCCTCTAGTATGCCAGAGAAAAAGCCACATACTGTAGATGAAAAATGAAGTTTACTGACTTGAAAAAAGTGTAGGTAGATTTTTTTTCTTTCTTTTTTCCTTTGTACTATTCTTCCAATCCACCTTTCTCCTTGTCTTCTCTCCATACACTCTCTTATTTTCTCTCTTTTTGAAAGAAGTTTGAATGACTTTTAATTTTGAAAGAATTTTTTTTTGTTGTTCTTTCCTTTTTCGTGTCTTTCATTTTCTTTAAATTGGGGGCAAAAAAGGCTATGGAGATACAACAAATTCACACTAGGGAATTGAATAAAAGTTATTTTGCAGAGTATGGGATAACACACCAGACTAAATGGTAGTGAAAATATGGAATCCTGAATGACACACAACAACTAATGAGTAGTTGTTATCAATTATTTTTCAATTTTGCTGTGATAATGAGATTCAAGAAATATACCTTTTGTGTTCCCATGGCTGCAATCTTTAATTTCGCTGTGCTCAGAGGTGTATCTTCTCTAATTGCAGTGTTTCACAGGTTTCTAACAGGAATTATTTTCTGACAGAAAATGTGTAGGTGACATTTCATATTTGTCTGCTTTAATAATTATTTTTGTCAAATGAAATATGAACACTTTATGTCAACAGATCAATATTGAATAATAAGCATTTTTTCCTCCCCAAAAGGTGAAATAAGTTTTTTATCAATGTTTTCTGGAACTTTTTCTCTCATGTATTCATTAATCCATGTGTGTGCATGCTAAGTTGTTTCAGTCGTGTCCAACTCTGTGACCCTATGGACTGTGGCCCACCAGTCTCCTCTGTCCAACGGATTCTCCAGACAAGTATACTGGAGAGGGTTGTCACATCCTTTTCCAGGGGACCTTCCCTACCAAGAGATCAAACCCACATCTGTTTAAGTTGCCTGCATTGGCAGACAGTTTCTTTAACACTAGTGCCACCTGGAATGCCCCATTGATCTAATACTCATACATGTACACATCCATCCATTTATCCATCCACTATCTTTTGAACTGGACAAAGACTTTTCTTAAATAAATTTTAGTCATGTTGCTCTCAGACTTTGTCTTGACTAGGCTGCTATCTTATCATCAGCCTGCCTAGCCCAGTGTTAGAATCCTTAGTGTCTGATCATCCTTGATATTTGATCAAGTACTTCATCCTCTGTCTTTGATGTCTAAGTCCTTGGCCTGCTTTTTTTTTTTTTTAATTAATTAATTTATTTTTTAAATTTTACTTTACAATACTCTATTGGCTTTGCCATACATCGACATGAATCCACCACAGGTGTACACAAATTCCCAATCCTGAATTCCCCTCCCACCTCCCATCCCACAACGTTCTTTTAGGTCAGTTTATAAAGAATTTCCCTCCCCATAGTCAGTTTCCATCCACTGACTCCATGATCCTGTTGCTGCTGCTAAGTGGCTTCAGTCACGTCCAACTCTGTGCAACCCCATAGACGGCAGCCCACCAGGCTCCCCTGTCCCTGGGATTCTCCAGGCAAGGATACTGGAGTGGGTTGCCATTTCCTTCTCCAATCCATGCATGCATGCTAAGTTGCTTCAGCTGTGTCCAACTCTGTGCGACCCTATGGACAGCAGCCCACCAGGCTCCTCTGTCCATGGAGTCTCTAGGCAAGAATACAGGAGTGGGCTGCTATTTCCTTCTCCCCGTGATCCTGTTACTTGGTCATAAATTCCCACTTGTTCTAGTAGTGGCCGGTGAGTCAGGTTCCTCTCCATTATTGCAATAGTCTTGAATAAAGTCATCCTTACCATTTTAACAAGCATAATTATTTCTTAAACAATATGGTCCCCAAATTTTGACAGGATCAGATTCATTAGTGGACTTGGGCCTCTGACAGAGCACCCCAAGTGTACACCGTTCAAGCCTTTGCCTTCACACCTGACTGACTGATCAGGGATCCACTGGTGAGTGCAACTTCTAATCCACTCCTGTGCTCCAGATGACAACATAATTAAGCAGGCTAAGAACAAATTCTGCTTCTTAACACTTTAAGTGCATGCTCTGAGGCCAGGTTAGTGCCCCGGTCTTGTTTGGTTAAAAACTGTCTGAGCAAGAATCTTCCNTGTAAGAGGGTTCCCTTTTCTCCACACCCTCTCCAACATTTATCGCTTGTAGACTTTTAGATCACAGCCATTCTGACTGGTGTGAAATTGTCCCTTATTGTGGTTTTGATTTGCATTTCTCTGATAATGAGTGATGTTGAGCATCTTTTCATGTGTGTGTTAGCCATCTAAAAAAAGCCCGAGATGATAGTATCTTCTTCCAGAGAGGGATCATTTTTCTTTTCCAAAGATTTTAGAGTGTTGGGTATTTCCTTGAACTTCTCAAAATGCTGGATTTCATATTTTTCAGAGATAGCATATATGAAGAATGTATGATATTGGGCTACATTCTTCATATATGCTATCTCTGAAAAATATGAAATCCAGCATTGGGCAACATTCTTCATATATGCTATCTCTGAAAAATATGAAATCCAGCATTTTGAGAAGTTCAAGGAAATACCCAACACTCTAAAATCTTTGGAAAAGAAAAATGATCCCTCTCTGGAAGAAGATACTGTCATCTCGGGCTTTTTTTAGATGGCTAACACACACATGAAAAGATGCTCAACATCACTCATTATCAGAGAAATGCAAATCAAAACCACAATAAGGGACAATTTCACACCAGTCAGAATGGCTGTGATCTAAAAGTCTACAAGCGATAAATGTTGGAGAGGGTGTGGAGAAAAGGGAACCCTCTTACACTGTTGGTGGGAATGCAAACTAGTACAGCCACTATGGAAAACAGTGTGGAGATTCTTTAAAAAACTGCAAATGGAACTGCCTTATGACCCAGCAATCCCACTGCTGGGCATACACACCAAGGAAACCAGAATTGAAAGAGACATGTGTACCCCAGTGTTCATCACAGCACTGTTTATAATAGCCAGGACATGGAAAAAACCTAGATGTCCATCAGCAGATGAATGGATAAGAAAGCAGTGGTACATATACACAATGGAGTATTACTCAGCCATTAAAAAGAATACATTTGAATCCATTCTAATGAGGTGGATGAAACTGGAGCCGATTTTAGAGAGTGAAGTAAGCCAGAAAGAAAAACACCAATACAGTATACTAACACATATATATGTAATTTAGAAAGATGGTAACGATAACCCTGTATGTGAGATAGCAGAGACACAGATGTATAGAACAGTCTTTTGAACTCTGTGGGAGAGTGCGAGGGGGGGATGATTTGGGAGAATGGCATTGAAACATGTATAAACTAGGTTCGATGCAGTATACAGGATGCTTGGGACTGGTGCACTGGGATGACCCAGAGAGATGGTATGGGGAGGGAGTGGGAGGGGTGTTCAGGATTGGGAATTTACGTATACCCATGGTGGATTCATGTTGATATATGGCAAAACCAATACAGTATTGTAAAGTAAAATAAATTTAAAAAAAGAAGAAGAAGAAGAAGAAGAAAGTGAAAGAGGAGAGTGGAAAAGTTGGCTTAAAACTCAACATTCAGAAAAAAAAATATATATGCTAGGCTATAATTTCTCATTTCTACTGTGTGGTCTTTTTGGGACCTCAATAAAAGCCTGGGGTTTTACCAAGGCCCCCCTGTCCCACAAAGCAGGGTTTGTATTCCAATGTCTGCCTCTGGTACATTTTGTAACTTCCAAGTTATTTCCTTGGTTCTTTAATTTTCCAGTCACTGTTTATACCTGGAGTTATTGAAATCTTACTCTGTGCACTTTAAACTTAGAAGTAAGTTTTGAGAGGGAAGTTGCATGTAACTTTTAAGCTACCTTCCCTGAAGTCTCTGTTTTTAAGATCTTACTCCTAAAGTCCTAGCTGCTTTACCAGATTTCAAATCTAAGTTACTACTCAACCTGGTGAAACCGTACTTTTAATCTTCACTTTGTGAGACAGCTAAAAAGACATAGTGGGAGCAACTTGCTGTGGTTGTCTTTATAGATGAGAATATGGGGACATAACAGGTAAGGCTGCTGAAGTTTCCAGAGTTGGTTAACGGCAGATCTGGAATTCAAACTCAGCCTGTCTGACTCTGAGGCTCCACTTTTACCATCTAAGGTAGCCCATTGCCTCTTCATTAAGATGTATCCTTCCATTGTTGGAGGATCCACACTGGATGGCTTGTCCAGTGAGTCAGCCACTGATGCCTTCCTAAGCATCTCACTCCCATTTCTCCTCTTCTAAGATTCCTCCTTAGCTGGTCACCCCCACTACAGCTGGGAGAATTATTAAGCTGGTTTAAGTAAATCAATCTTTGCAGCTACTCCTCCCAGAACATGGTGCGTGGAGAGAAGCTAGACTGCAAATTTAAGCCTTGAATTCAGAGAGCCTGCCTGTGTTATAACCCAGCCAAGACTACTGCTTTTCTGACCTGGGGACACATAGAAGTTTCCCCAACAGCCCTAGACTCTTGGTTGTATGTCAGTTCCATCTATTCTGAGGGGAGTTTACACCTTGAGTTCAGATTGGTGAGATATATTGGAGACTTCTGACCTCCAAAACTGTGAGGTTAAAAAATAAAAAAATGTATTATGTTAAGCTACTAAACTTGTAAATAAATTTACATTCAGGTAATCCAAGTATATACTTTTTATTTCATTTTCTCCACATGTAAATTTATTAGCTACAAGTATTAAATATTTTGTTCCCCTAGTGCATTCTCTAAAGATTACAACATATGTATCTATAAGGGGTGCATTATTGAGCTCTAACCTGAATGATGAACCAAATTCTGGACAATTTAAGAACAGCAAGACAATGGAAATATGGTTATGCCCCTTACATTTGTGCTAGTGTTATAATATATTTTAATCTTGTTTGTTTTAGAAACTCCCCAAAACATTATTTTCAAGCTATATGGTATATCCCATTTCTTTATCTACATTAAGCTTAAGCTCCATACCTGATCTATGATCATTTTCCTTCTGCTTAAAGGCATTCTATTTTTAGTTATCTAGTGCAGGTCTCCTATTTTTAGTTATCTGACAGATGTCTTTAATTGTTCTTTATCTTTGAAGGATATTTTTACTGGTATGGGACTCTAGAATGGTAGCAACTTGTTTTCATTATTTTGAAAATGTCATCCTACTGTCTTCTGGCTTTTATTGTTTAAGTGAGAATTCATCTGTGTCTCTTACATTAACATTTTTGAAGGAAATGAAAGTGGAAGTCACTCAGTTGTGCTCAATTCTTTGCAACCCCATGGAGTATACAGTCCATGGAGTTCTCCAGGCCAGAATACTGGAGTGGGTAGCCTTTCCCTTCTCCAGGGTGTCTTCCCAACCAAGGGATCAAACTCAGGTCTCCCACACTGTTGGCAGATTCTTTACCTGCTGAGCCACCGGGGAAGGAAATCTGTCTTTTATTTTTCTTGCTTTTTTAAGATTTTGTTTTTAATATTTATTTTTTTATCAGTAGATTTGCTTCTGTGTGTCTAGACTTAGTTTTCTTTATATTTATTCTTCTGGAAGCTGTAGAACTCTCTTATTGGCAAATAAGAACTGCAGTGTGTTGACTCTATTCACAGAAGAACATTTCAGACTGTTTCTCTCTTTGCTGTCACAAATATGATGCTTGAAAATGACTGAGCCTTTGAAGAACTACTTTGAAAATGTTACAAAATTATATACTAGTGTCTTTAATGTTTTGAATACTTTAGAAATTGTCTGCTTGTCAAATACTATTTGAAAATCTTCAATCAACAATTGCAATGTCCAAATGCTTCTGTATCTTCAGGTTTGTGGTAAGTTGCAATTACTAAGGGGAAAAAAAAAACACACTTGTAAATAGGAACACATTTAAATGTATTCTTAAGAAACAAATAGAAATAGAAAAAAATTAAAGAGTCGTAGCTCAAAAGTTGTATACTACTTTATTCTGAAATATTGTACAGTACTTGCTTTGGATATTTTGACTTGTGAGAATATTTTTTTAGAGTGTCAATATTTAGTTCAATAAATTTATATTTTGCTCTAGAACTGAAGAAGGCCTATGATTTTGCAGTATCCATATTTAACAAATTATTTGAGATAATCATAAATAAAGAAAACTCACTTGATGAGTAATGTTATTTAGAAAGCTTTTGAGAAATGATAATTTTAAGTAAGTCATATAATAGAAACAAATTATTGCTGTGAAATATTTACAAACTTCCCTATGGAAAAAATGTTGAAATTGATGATGCTTCCCACTTCAGTTCAGTTCAGTTCAGTCGCTCAGTCGTGTCCAACTCTGTAACTCCATGAATCACAGCACGCCAGGCCTCCCTGTCCATCACCAACTCCCAGAGTTCACTCAGACTCACATCCATCGAGTCAGTGATGCCATCCAGCCATCTCATCCTCGGTCGTCCCCTTCTCCTCCTGCCCCCAATCCCTCCCAGCATCACGGTTTTTTCCAGTGAGTCAACTCTTCGCATGAGGTGGCCAAAGTACTGGAGTTTCAGCCTCAGCATCAGTCCTTCCAATGAACACCCAGGACTGGTCTCCTTTTGCAAAATTTTATTTGAGCTTACCTGGAACTTCAGTAGCTGTAGATTATTTTCTTAATTAGAAATATTTTAGTGTAAGAAAATAATCTAAAGAACAACAAAAAAAAGTGTGTGTATAAACTTTGAAAAAAATTTAAAAATTTTATTTAAAGAATGACCTTTCATATAAAAGTAGAGTTTACTTCAGAAAAACATCAGTGACATGGAACTAGAGTCATAGGTGGCTAAAAAATTAATTAAAATATGTGAAATGTGAAAAGAATATGTGTCCTACTTATGCTTTTTTTTTAAAGTTCCAATAATAAAATTAAGGATAGCTTACAATTTTTCCTTAATGATCATTAATATAAAAAATTTTTAAGAAGCAGATTATTTTTGAAAATACTCTCTGCTGCTGCTGCTGCTAAGTTATTTCAGTTGTGTCCGACTCTGTGCGACCCCATAGATGGCAGCCCACCAGGCTCCCCCGTCCCTGGGATTCTCCAAGCAAGAACACTGGAGTGGGTTGCCATTTCCTTCTCCAATGCATGAAAGTGAAAAGTCAAAGTGGAGTTGCTCAGTCACTGACTCTTCACGGCCCCATGGACTGCAGCCCATCAGGCTCCTCCATCCATGGGATGTTCCAGGCAAGAGTACTGGAGTGGATTACCATTGCCTTCTCTGGAAAATATTCCCTAATAGCACTAATATAACAGATTGTCATTCACTGAATAAATAGAATTAATTTCAAGAATCATCTCAATTGTTTTAGTATCTCAGAATTTTTTTATTGGAAAAAAAATCATGAGACATATCCTCTTATCAAATTTATCAAATTATTGGAGTATATTATAATAATGTTAACTATAAATGTACTTCTGTGTAGCATATCTCTAGAATTTTTTCATCTTATGTGTGTAAAATTCTATATCCATATAGCATATCTTTAGAATTTTTTCATCTTATATGTGTAAAATTCTATATCCATAGGGGAGCAATTCCCTTATTATCCTAACCCCAGTCACTGGCAACCACTATTCTACCTTCTCTTTCTATGAGTTTGACAACTTAATTACTACATATAAGTGGGTTTATGTAGTATTTGGCCTTCTATGACTGGCTTATTTTATATAATGTCTTCAAAGTTTATGTCATAGCCTAAAACAGGATTTTATTTTTTAAGGCTGAATAATATTTCATCATATGCATCATATACCACATTTTCTTTATTCATATATCAATGGACATTTAGGTTTTTTCTATTTCCTTGGCTATTGTGAAGAAATCTGCAGTGAAAATGGGAGTCTGATATCTCTTCAAGATCCTGTTTTCAACTTTTTAAGGTAAATATCCATAAGTGGGATTGCTGGATCATATGGCAGTTCTATTTTTAATGTTTTGAGAAGTTTCCATATTGTTTTTCATAGCAACTACACCAAGTATATTTCCAAGAGTAGCAGACAAAAGCTTCAATTTTTTCATGTCCTTACCAGTGCGTTTATTTCCTGGGTTTCATTTTGTTTTGTTTGTTTGTGATGACAAGGCCCTTCCCACAGGTGTTAGGTAATACTTCACTGTGGTTTTTGATTTGTAATTCCCTAATGATTTGTGATGTTGCATATCTACTCAGACACTTGTTAGTCCTTTGTGTATCTCTTTTGGAGAAATGTCTATTCGAGACTTTTGCCCAATTTTTATGAAGATTTTGGTTTTTTGTTACTGAGTTGTATTAGTTCCTTACATATTTTGGATATTAGGTTTAGATCAGATATATGCTTTGCAAATATTTTCTACAATTCCAAAGACTGCATTATGAAGCTGTTGATTATTGTTTTGTCATAAAGAAACTTTTTAGTTTGATATAGCACCACCTGTCTGTATTTGCTTTTGTTGCCTGTGTGTATGG
>SJYV01053611.1:0-15061 GCA_006410875.1 Neotragus pygmaeus | reverse complement strand
CCAGGGATGGGGGAGCCTGGTGGGCTGCCGTCTATGGGGTCGCACAGAGTCAGACACAAACTCAAGCGACTTAGCAGCAGCAGCAGCACAGACCTAACATTCCAGGTTCCTATGCAATATTGTTCTTACAGCATCAGACTTTACTTCCACCACCTTTTATATCCACAACTGCACGTTGTTTCTGCTTTGGCTCTGTCTCTTCATTCTTTCTGGAGTTATTTCTCTACTCTTCTCCAGCAGCATATTGGGCACCATCTACCTAGAGAGTTCATCTTTCAGTGTCACATCATTTTGCCTTTTCATAATGTTCATGGAGTTCTCAAGGCAAGAATACTGAAGTGTTTTGCCATTCCCTTCTCCAGGGGACCACATTTTGTCAGAACTCTCCACCATATCCAGTCCGTTTTGGGTGGCCATGGCTTATAGTTTCATTGAGTTAGATAAGGCTATAATCGGTTGGTCAGTTTGATTAGTTTTCTGTGACTGTGGTTTTCTTTTTCTGTGCCCTCTGATGGAGAAGGATATGGAAGCTTCCTGATGGGAGTGACTGACTAAGAGAGAAACTGGGTCTGGTTCTGGTAGGTGGGGCCATGCTCAGTAAATTTTTAATCCAATTTTCTGTTGACGGAGAAGGCTGTGTTTCCTCCCTGTTCTTTGACCAGAGACCAAACTATGGTGGGTGTAAGGAAGATAATGGGGACCTCCTTCAAAAGATCTTGTGTGCACACTGTTGTATTTAGTGCCCCGACCGTGCAGCAGGCCACTATTGACCCACACCTCCTCCGAAGACTCCTGGACACTCACAGGAAATCTAGGTCAGACTTCTGTGTGGTCTCTGCACAGAAGTGCAGTCTCCTGATCCTGGCGCATAGGTCGTGGTCCTTTACAGTTAGGTTGGACTAAATTAGAGAGAAATTAGATCCACATTCAAGGTCAGGAGGGGCGGCTGTGAGGAGATACCCCTCGTCCAAGATAAGGAGCAGTGGCTACCCTTTGCTGGAGCAGCTGTGAAGAGACACCCCACGTCCAAGGTAAGAGAAACCCAAGTAAGACGGTAGGTGTTGCGAGAGGGAATCAGATGGCAGACACACTGAAACCATAATCACAGAAAGTTAGTCAATCTGATCACATGGACCACAGCCTTGTCTAACTCAGTGAAACTAAGCCATGCCATATGGGACCACCCAAAATGGGCAGATCATGGTGGAGAGGTCTGACAGAATGTGGTCCAGGGGAGAAGAGAATGGCAAACCACTTCAGTATTCTTGCCTTGAGAACCCCATGAACAGTGTGAAAAGGCAAAATGATAGGATACCAAAAGAGGAACTCCCCAGGTCAATACATGCCCAATATACTACTGGAGATCAGTGGAGAAATAACTCCAGAAAGAATGAAGGGGTGGAGCCAAAGCAGAAACAATTATGCCCAATTATGCCCAATTATGGATGTGACTGGTGATAGAAGCAAGGTCTGATGCTATAAAGGGCAATATTGCATAGGAACCTGGAATGTCAGGTCCATGAATCAAGGCAAATTGGAAGTGGTCAAACAGGAGATGGCAAGAGTGAACGTCGACATTCTAGGCATCAGCAAACCAAAATGGACTGAAATGGGTGAATTTAACTCAGATGACCATTATATCTACTACTGCGGGCAGGAATCCCTCAGAAGAAATGGAGTAGCCATCATGGTCAACAAAAGAGTCCGAAATGCAGTACTTGGATGCAATCTCAAAAACGACAGAATGATCTCTGTTCGTTTCCAAGGCAAACCATTCAATATCACAGTTATCCAAGTCTATGCCCCAACCAGTAATGCTGAAGAAGCTGAAGTTGAACGGTTTTATGAAGACCTACAAGACCTTTTAGAACTAACACCCAAAAAAGATGTCCTTTTCATTATAGGGGACTGGAATGCTAAAGTAGGAAGTCAAGAAACACCTGGAGTAACAGGCAAATTTGGCCTTGGAATGCGGAATGAAGCAGGGCAAAGACTAATAGAGTTTTGCCAAGAAAATGCACTGGTCATAGCAAACACCCTCTTCCAACAACACAAGAGAAGACTCTACACATGGACATCACCAGATGGTCAACACCGAAATCAGATTGATTATATTCTATGCAGCCAAAGATGGAGAAGCTCTATACAGTCAACAAAAACAAGACCAGGAGCTGACTGTGGCTCAGATCATGAACTCCTTATTACCAAATTCAGACTTAAATTGAAGAAAGTAGGGAAAACCGCTAGACCATTCAGGTATGACCTAAATCAAATCCCTTATGATTATACAGTGGAAGTGAGAAATAGATTTAAGGGCCTAGATCTGATAGATAGAGTGCCTGATGAACTATGGAATGAGGTTCGTGACATTGTACAGGAGACAGGGATCAAGACCATCCCCATGGAAAAGAAATGCAAAAAAGCAAAATGGCTGTCTGGGGAGGCCTTACAAATAGCTGTGAAAAGAAGAGAGGCGAAAAGCAAAGGAGAAAAGGAAAGATATAAGCATCTGAATGCAGAGTTCCAAAGAACAGCAAGAAGAGATAAGAAAGCCTTCCTCAGCAATCAGTGCAAAGAAATAGAGGAAAAGAACAGAATGGGAAAGACCAGAAATCTCTTCAAGAAAATTAGAGATACCAAGGGAACATTTCATGCAAAGATGGGCTCGATAAAGGACAGAAATGGTCTGGACCTAACAGAAGCAGAAAATATTAAGAAGAGGTGGCAAAAGTACACAGGAGAATTGTACCCAAAAAGTGCTTCATGACCCAGATAATCAGGATGGTGTGATCACTCACCCAGAGCCAGACATCCTGGAATGTGAATTCAAGTGGGCCTTAAGAAGCATCACTATGAGCAAAGCTAGTGGAGGTGATGGAATTCCAGTTGAGCTAACTCAGATTCTGAAAGATGATGCTGTGAAAGTGCTGCACTCAATATGCCTTCAAATTTGGAAAACTCAGCCGTGACCACAGGACTGGAAAAGTTCAGTTTCATTCCATTCCCAAAGAAAGGCAATGCCAAAGAATGCTCAAACTACCCCACAATTGCACTCATTGCACACGCTAGTAAAGTAATGCTCAAAATTTTCCAAGCCAGGGAATAATGTGAACCGTGAACTTCCAGATGTTCAAGCTGGTTTTAGAACAGGCAGAGAAACCAGAAATCAAATTGCCGACATCCCCTGGATAATAGAAAAAGCAAGAGAATTCCAGAAAAACATCTATTTCTGCTTTATTGACTATGCCAAAGCCTTTGACTGTGTGGATCACAGTAAACTGTGGAAAATTCTGAAAGAGATGGAAATACCAAACCACCTGACCTGCCTCTCTGAGAAACCTTGTATGCATGTCAGGAAGAAATAGTTAGAACTGGACGTGGAATAACAGACTGGTTCCAAATAGGATAAGGAGTACGTCAAGGCTGCATATTGTCACCCTGCTTATTTAACTTATATGCAGAGTACATCATGAGAAACGCTGGACTGGAAGAAGCACAAGCTGGATTCAAGATTGCTGGGAGAAGTATCAATAACCTCAGATAGGCAGTTGATACAACCTCCATGGCAGAAAGTGAAGAGGAACTAAAAAGCCTCTTGATGAAAGTAAAAGAGGAGAGTGAAAAAGTTGACTTAAAGCTCAACATTCAGAAAATAAAGATCATGGCATCCGGTCCCATTACTTCATGGGAAATAGATCGGGAAACAGTGTCAGACTTTATTATTTGGGGCTCCAAAATCACTGCAGATGGTGACTGCAGCCATGAAATGAAGAGACGCTTACACCTTGGAAGAAAAGTTATGACCAACCTAGATCCATATTAAAAGGCCGAGACATTTGCCAACAATAGTCCGTCTAGTCTAGGCTATGGTTTTACCTATGGTCATGTATGGATGTGAGAGTTGGACTGTGAAGAAAGCTGAGTGCTGAAGAATTGATGCTTTTGAACTGTGGTGTTGGAGAAGACTCTTGAGAGTCCCTTGGACTGCAAGGAGATCCAACCTCTCTATTCTAAAGATCAATCTTGGGTGTTCATTGGAAGGACTGATGCTAAAGCTGAAACTCCAGTACTTTGGCCACCTCATGCGAAGAATTGACTCACTGGAAAAAACTCTGTTGCTGGGAGGGATTGGGGGCAGGAGGAAAGGGGGATGGCAGACGATGAGATGCCTGGATGGCATCACCGACTCAATGGACATGAATTTGAGTGAAATCCAGGAGTTGGTGGTGTACAGGGAGGCCTGGCGTGCTGAGATTCATGGGGTTGCAAAGAGTTGGACACGACTGAACTACTGAACTGAACTGAACTGAATTGAAATTAGAGTGAGTCAGATTTATTTATCTGCATATATAAACAATTTTTTAACTCTTAAGATTATTTGTTTTTGTTCTTGACCTGGTTTGATTGTCCTTAACTGAAAAATCTACGTAATACAATAGTAATACAATGCAATCTGAACTTTGGAGATACCAACTGATGCTAATATGATTATTTCTACCAGACAATAAAATAGTCTTACTTTCCATACTTATTACTAATGCGAATAACTGCTTCTTACTACTAATAAGGGCTTCCGTGGTGGTTCAGACAGGAAAGAATCTGCTCACAGTGTGGGAGACCTAGGTTCGATCCCTGGATTGTCAGGATCCCCTGGAGCAGGGAATTGTGATCCACTCTAGTATTCTTGCCTGGAGAATTCCACGGACAGAAGCTACAGTCCATAGTGTCACCAACACTTTCACTTTCACTATTAATAAAGTGTTTACTTTTTAAAATCCTTTATAAAATGAAAATAAATGTGTGCTTTAGTAAAAGGATATAATTTCTGATCAGATTGTTTATTATGTAAGTGTTCAGACATCTTATACCAAAACCCATAGCCAGTATGCTCAGTGAGAGTTCATTTCTCTTTACGCCAACTTCACCACATCCCCAGATAATAATTTAAGCATTCTGACTAAATTGAACATCATTATGCTTATTGTATATACCACTAATTTTGTTTTCAGTTAGACTTCTTCCATTTTAGAATTTGTGCTTACTGTTGTTGGAGGGCGGGGGGGTACTGAAGTTTTAGAATTACTAAATTACTATTAATAGTTGTTTAGCACAACACAGTTGAGGTAACGAGAATGTTATAAGATAGACTTGGTTTTGAATTTCAGCTTTACTGCTTATATGCTGGCAGTTACTGAGTCTCTTTGCACCTTGGTTTCATCTAATGCCAGTGAGCAGAACTTATACCCACCTTATAGGATGACTGTGAAAACTGAATTTAACAAGCCATACACAACACTGTGTATTCATTAAAAGTTAACTGTTATTATTGATGATAATAGTTGGTTCCATGCTGATAGGAGTGTTGGTTGAGAAGGGGAAATATTTGAGTTTTGAAAATGTTAGCAAAGATGAAAAGAAGATCGTCCTCTGCCAGATTCTAGCAACTGGGCCTCACTGTCCCATGCTGCCTGCACATCCTGCCCCTCCTGGCTTGTTAAGTGCTCTTGGATCAGATCTGCAGAGTGGTTTACATGACTGTGAGTGGCACTGATCCAATTATGTAGCTCGCCTGCAGAGCCATTTAGTGGTAGCCAAGTTAGCTTATTTCTATGTCGTTTAGATTAATTTTTCCATTTAACTTGTATTACTACGAAACCCATTGCGAGATATTTCCAGTTTTCTGCTTTCAAAATGTACTTTTAAAAGCATTGATAAATAGGCTCTTGTTTGATTTTAAATGGTTTTCTATAACTACACAATTTTAGCTCCACATAAAAATTGCTTAGATGTTGTTGCTCCTTCCTCCATAAAATTGCAAACACCTAGGGCTTGGTTGAATATCCAGTTGTAAGGAAGCTCAATGTTAATTTTTCAAAGGTTGTATATATTTCTGACATAGCAACTTATTGAGGAAAGAAATGGGTTTGTATATTGTTGCAGCAATATAAGCAACAGCTGCCTCTTAAAATAGGAAATAGAAAAACCAAGTTAAGAGACATCTAATGTGATCACTAATTATTTTACCGGAGTTTTAAAAGAATGTATCAATAATGGGTTTTTGTTTCAGGCTATTTGCATCTAGAACCTAGGCTTCCAAAATTAAGAAATCAGCTCTTATTAATTAAACTTAAATATGACGGCAGAGATCTTTGTGCTGTGAAGTGAGAGCCTGATCTCTGGCTGTTTGGATCTGTACTTGGTGTAATGTGGTGCCCTGTACTCAGCCAAAGCCCTGTGTTGTCTGGGCAACTCCTGTTGCCATAGCAATGAAATTCTTTTGTGGGAGCAGGGCGAATGCTAATTGTAGCCATTTGTTGTTCCTTCTGTCGATCCCCTAACTAGCACAGTTGTAGAGCAGCCAGAGATTCTGGGTGAACAGCACGGAGTGCCCCCAAAAGCATTACTGCTGAAGGCAACCGGCTGCTCTGCTTAAAAAATCTCTGGAGCAGCCGCCCGTTCAGGCAGTGCCGCGCTGTGTGGGCAGAAGCACAGTGTGGCTCCGGCCTGACAACTGTTGAGCTGGGCCTGGGAGGGATAGAGAAGGCTGTTTGAAACCTGTTGAGAAGGTGCTGATGACATGGAGATTAATTTGACACCAGTCCCTCGGAGGTAGGTAGGCATATCATAACAACTGTTTATCCAGGCTAAAAGCAGTACTGGAATGCCCAGAGGCTGTGGGAGACAGGTCAGTGGTTCTTCCTTTCATTTCCATCCGAAACTGCATTACTGTGGCCTAAGGTAAAATGATTCATTTGGTTGGAACCAACCAATTGTAATTCACATAGGTATTAGATTCAGTTAATATTGGTAACTCCCCACTCTCTTTATAATCCCTTATTTTTAGAGACTCATGATTTAGCTGCCAGAAATGAGTTGAAACTGAAAATCATCTCAACATAAATGAGAACAGACTCCTTTTGAAAAATAAATGACCAAGTAATATCTACCAATTATGTGGTCTATCATGCTACTTTAATTCAAGAAAATACTATTAACCTAGCTCATAATTCATCCTAAAGTCTAATTGCTACAGGTACTTGGGTAAGAAAAAAAATATTAAAATGGCAAGAGAAAACATGTGAGGTACAATTATACTATTACAGTACATTTTCCCTCTAGAAGTGTACTGACCCGTAAAGATTGGTCAAGTTCATGAGACTTTTAAAAACTAGCTTCTGTGTAAGCATAGTAATAAATTTCAAGGTAGTTTTTATAAGGTATAAATTTAATGTATCTGCCTCTTAATGTATGTGCCTCTATATTGATAGACTGAAGGTACATCCTGGCTGAAATGTCCTTAAAATGTAGAGGAACTGATATCATAGGCTTGTTTACAAACCTATACCTCATCATAGTTTGTTTGTTTGTATTGAGATGGTCAGATTAGCTATAAGGATAGTGCATCATAAGCACAGATTCTTCTTTTTGCTGGGGAGTAGGGAAAGAACTCTTTCAAGTCAATGTGTTTTTTTTTCCTTGAAAGAATTGCATGTGTATTTAATATTTTTATTGCTTGTCTTGCTCTTTACAGGGAGGCAACTACCAGAATATCATTCAGTGTACTGAAAGAAATTGGTTTCTGATGATAGTGATCATAATAAGTCATTTGTGTGCTTCAAACACTAAACAAATTAGTCCCGTTCCATTGTTTAAAATAGATATTCAGCCCATAAATTCCAAGGAGAGAAGATGTGAAATTTGTTGAAATTTTCTAAGATACACAGTTTTCTTTTAATAATTTTTAATTAAGAGAAAAAAGTATCTGTAAACTATATAATAAACACTATTTTTGAGTATTATCTATATCTTACTTGTAAATTTCATATGCAAGATATTGTAGATATTCCTTAATAAACTTTTTTGGAGTTATTTTAAAGATTATTTTTACTAAATCTTCAACATTAAAATATTTGGTTGTACTTCTAAAACAATACATTCTCAGTATAATAAATGAAAAAAGAGCTTATTTATATATTAATGCCTTTAATTCCTCCGCCTACAAAAATCAAGTTATTGTTAAATTTACCACCAAGCATGACTGCTGCTGCTGCTGCTGCTGGTCGCTTCAGTTATACCTGACTCTGTGCGACCCCATAGATGTCAGCCCACTAGGCTCTGCCGTCCCTGGGATTCTCCAGGCAAGAACACTGAAGTGAGTTGCCTGCCGTTGCCTTCTCCAACACATGAAAGTGAAAAGTGAAAGTGAAGTCACTCAGTCGTGTCTGACTCTTCGTGACCCCATGGACTACAACCTATCAGGCTCCTCCGTCCATGGTATTTTCCAGGCAAGAGTACTGGAGTGGGTTGCCATTGCCTTCTCTGGCCACCCTTAAATGATTAGGTCTCCCATAAAGTTCCAAGAATGACTGAAGTCTAAACTTATCACTAGCCTGCACAGAGAGAATTTTTGTCAACACACCACTTAGCAGTGGACCGGATGATAACTGGCCAGATAGATTTCCATCATGATCAGTCCTCAGTAGCCCTCTGGAGAAATCAGAGTAGACCATCCATCCTCAGTCAATCAAGGTTCTTTTCCTTAATAGCTAGAGATGAAAAGACTAAAATCTGATTATGGGATGAGGAATGCTCTCATATCAAGAAATGTTCTGAAAGCACATCGTAGAAATTAAGCCTAACCCAAAAAGCCAGCTCTTTGAGGTACCTACAGCTTTCTTCCAGGGGCAGAAATAGACCATTGCTGCTGGTGTCCAGAGCCGGCCCCTGTGGAAACCCACAGCCAGCTCGTCCTGTTGGGTGATCTGTAGCACTTTGCTCTGAATGGTGTCACATGCCAGTACCTGGCTCACTTGGGCCAAACAAACTGAAGCATTCCCAAACAACTTCCAGGGAAGGTGACAGCCCACAGGCATTTAGAATCAGGTTGCTTGGTAGGAGTGAGTCTATAACAAGCTCCGTCTGGGAAACAGGAGTTGACCAGGGAAGGAGGAGTCCGGGGCCCGAGCTGCTTCTCCTGCCTCAGTCTGGTGTGGGTGGTGGGACACTCTCTTCCTGACATGATGGATCATTCACCTCCGAGACAGTTGTCCTCTAGAGAAGAGAGCGCCTCCTGGGGCGTGTGTCAGGAAACCTAAGAGCTGCACATGAGCATGCCACGTTAGGTGCCCTCTAGCCCATCAGCAACGAAGGCGGGGCCTGATGGCTTAGAAGACCCTCTCTGGTGGGAAAATGAGGGAGTAAGCGACCTAAATTTTAAAATTCTTTTTTAACCCCCGTTCAAACACTCTTTCCTTGTCCCTCCTTTTAAGTCAAGGAAGCTTGAAGAAGCTTATGTCCCACTATGATTCTCCGTGAAAGATTGATGAGCCATTCTTGCAATGCATAGATAGAGGAAGCCTGCCTTAAAAATCTGACTGTAAAATCTGTACCTTATATGGCTATTTATTGGAAGATTCGGGCTTCGTGATCTGTGCCACAGTCAAGCCCTTCCTAAGTACGTACACCTCACTGACAGTCCTGAAGAACAGTGGTGACTTTTTTTTTTTCATGTAGTGATAGTTGGTAACATGGGTCACCTTGGCAACCTGTTAGATATTTTTTAGTAGTTTTTTGGTTTGCAGTTTAGTTCATTTTTACAGTTATTTCTCAATTATTTTTAGTCAACCATGTCTTATTCATAGTTTAGCCTTCTTCTTCATTGTGCCCAGCATTAAACAGTTTGCTCCTAAGAAAACTACTTAAGAATTAATATTTATAACTTTGGATGATAGTTCAAGTTTTTAGTTTTTAAAACTTTGATTCATTTTTCTCCTTGTCAGTCATTACATGAAAATGATTAGTCAAAAGTCAGAAACTATCACTCTCTAAATTATAAATTATACATAATCTAAAATTCTATTGGTAATTCCAGACCTTCTTGCTGTGTGTCAGAAACCCTGGGAAGCCTCATTCCAGAACTAGTGAAGTAGAGCTTCTGCGGGTAGGTTCTCAGGAACTGTTTTTAAACAGAATTCTAAGATGATTATTGTGTCACTAAGATATCCCTAGTTGGAGAAAGAACATTTTGGGAACAGTGATCTGAGGGTGATACTCCTCACTTTTTGATGTCTGGTTTCAATGTGAAAACAAGGTTCTGGGAATACAACTAACTTGTTCATATTTTTACTTTTTGTTCTTTTTTGATGTTTCTTTTTCTCTAAAATGAAAGTATTTCCAATATTTGACTATAAAAGATATGTCCAATAAAAATGATGTTAAATACATAGTGTTTAAAAAAAAAAACAGATAGTGGTGGTGGTTTTTTATTTTATTTTTTGATTAGTTTATTTTTTTACTTGATTCTACTTTACAATACTGTATTGGTTTGGCCATACATCGACATGAATCCACCACAAGTGTATACGAGCTCCCAATCCTGAATCCCGCTCCCACCTCTCACCCTACAACGTCTCTCTGGATCATCCCCGTGCACCAGCCCCAAGCATCCTGCATCCTGCATCGAACATAGACCGGCGCCTCGTTTCTTACATGATAGTATACAAGCTTCAATGCCATTCTCCCAAATCATCCCACCCTCTCCCTCTCCCTCAGAGGCCAAAAGTCCGTTCTATACGTCTGTGTCTCTTTTGTTGTCTCACATACAGGATCATCATTACTGTCTTTCTAAATTCCATATATATGAGTCAGTATACTGTATTGGTGTTTTTCTTTCTGGCTTACTTCACTCTGTATAATAGGCTCCAGTTTCATCCATCTCATTAGAACTGATTCAAATGTATTCTTTTTAATGGCTGAGTAATACTCCATTGTGTATATGTACCACAGCTTGCTTATCCATTCATCTGCTGATGGACATCTAGGTTGTTTCCATGTCCTGGCTATTATAAACAGTGCTGCAATGAACATTGGGGTACATGTGTCTCTTTCAATTCTGGTTTCCTCGGTGTGTATGCCCAGCAGTGGGATTGCTGGGTCATAAGGCAGTTCTATTTGCAATTTTTAAAGGAATCTCCACACTGTTTTCCATAGTGGCTGTACTAGTTTGTATTCCCACCAACAGTGTAAGAGGGTTCCCTTTTCTCCACATCCTCTCCAGCATTTATTGCTTGCAGATTTTTGGATGGTTGTTTAGTCATTAAGTTCTGTCCAACTCTTTGCGACCCCATGGACTGTAGCCCACCAGACTCCTCTGTCTATGGGATTTCCCAGGTAAGAATACTGGAGTGGGTTGCTGTTTCCTTCTCAAGCAGATCTTCCCCACCTAGAGATTGAACCTGGGTCTCCTGCATTGCAGGAGGATTCTTAATGTAAGTCTTATTAACTAGAAATAAAATTTAAGCAATAAATAGAACATGGACACAATTGCTGGTTTTAAGGTGTAAAATGTTGTTATAAAAGAACACCCCAGAGTGCAAAAAAAAATAATTGGGACTGCATGAACCAGTAGATTGGAAAGATTCATTTTTAATCCATATCCTTCCAGACTATTTACTTAGACTAGCTTGAAACATACTTTCAGCATTAGCGAAATTGCCAAACAAACAGAGCAGACATAATTGGCTGAAATTTAATTGGAAAATTTCTTTGTTTAAAAAATAATTTTTAGGAAACCCTGAAGTGTGCATTGATTGTATGCATTCATTTTTAGTCAGTTTGCTGGTGACAGTTCACCTAGAGCTGAGAAGGACAACTATAGGTCTAGCCTCCAGTTCTCCGGCAATGGCAAGTCACTGTTTCAACAAAGTCTGGGCTGCTGGGGCATGGAATTATAATGAGTGACAGCTTAACCTATGTTTATGTGTAGGTGCAACCTCAGTTTGCCTTATGATATTACACACACTTGGGAACTGGTAACCACTGGCTTGCAGGTATTTCTCAGTTGAGCAAGAACTGTCTGTTGCACACACTAGTGTCATCAAAGAAAGAAAAGAAAACAGGCAGCAAATAAGAGTTTATTTGGAGTCTTAAAAATTATAATTTGGGAGATACAGATTCAGGGAAGAGAAAGAATTGAATTTATAAAACAAAACCATGAGGCTGTATTCTGACACAAGAAAGGAAGTGTTTATCCTTGAGGAATGTCTGTCCCAAGATGATTTTGGTAAGAGTTTGATAAGTATTTTCACTTTCCGGCTAATATTCTGAGTGCCTTAGTTGGGACGATAAGTCGTCAAAAGATCAGGTTCCACCCAGGCTGGGACGTGTGTGAGTTGCACTTCCTCAGTGGCTCTGGCCTCTGTCTTAGCTCATTTAGCAGCACCAGCTCCATGCTGAGTTTCCTGCCACGCAAGCCATTAGCGAGTCTGTTTCTTCTCTTTTCCCACTCAGATTTTAAGAGAACCCAACACCCTTGAACCGCTTGTCTGAAATACCTTTTCCAAGTTCTCCCCTAGTATTGGAAGAATCATTCTTCAGATATAGCAGAAAAATTCCTGAAACCTTTGGCATTCTGTTTTTTAAAATAGCTAATCCTTGGGTTAAGCAGTAATCACACTTGAGATAGCACTGGCCCTGCCATGTTGGGTTTTGGTCCTGTCTCCCTTCTGTTTCACTTGCTTTTTTGATTCTCTTGCTTCGTTCTTGTTAAACATACTGACAAACCTCAGGCTATGTGTTAAAACCAGAGGAAAAGGAAAGACAAAAAAGGACCTTAAGTTTTAAAATACTTCCTTCCAGGCAGGCTAAAGTTGTCAGGTCTTATGAAAGCAACTGCAGCAAGAAACCTTTCTGGAATCAAAAGGCCCAAGTTTTATAAGTTGTCCTTAGACTGGCTCTCCGTCCCGAAGTAAAGTGCTTTACTGGCTCCACATCTCATTCCCCGAGTCTTCTCCCTCATTCCCGGAGTCTTCTCCCTCGTCAGGCAAGTTTCAAATCTCCCTTTGATGTCAGCTTCCAGGCCCACGTTCCGTCCCACTCCTGGTCAAAGAAAAAGTCGCTGCAGCTCTGTGCTGCTATAGTGCATTCTGCCCCTCTTCCACCTGGTACGCTTACTGTCATTCTTACTGGAATATGAACTCCTAAATGGCAGAGGTCATTGTCTCCATCTCTTGCTCCCTAATACCTGGCAGAGTGCCCAGCCAATGTGTGTATTAAGTGGTCCTGGTGGTGGTGGTGGTCAGTTGCTAGTATGTGTGTGACTGTTTGCGACCCCATGGACTGCAGCATGCAGGGCTTCCCTGTCCTGCACTGTCTCCCAGAGTTCGCTTAGATTCATATCCACTGAGTTGGTGATGCTATCTAACTTTAGTGGTTATTATTATTTGTACCCATAATGTTGTTACTGGGTCCAAGCTTGCTCTACTTGCTGCACAAGGAGTTGAGGCAAGGAGGAGACTTTAATCGGGGAGCCAGCTGACTGAGAAGTTGGCAGTCTAGTGCCTCAAAATAACCATCTTATCAGGGTCTGGATGCTAGGTTCTTTTATAGATCAGAGAGAAAGAAGCAATGAGGAATTAAAATTGAAAAGCAGAATAGAGAGGGAGTGGCAGTGGGGAAGATAAGTAAAAGGATCTTCAGTCTTGCAAAACATCTCCAAGGGAATGTCCAGCCTTTGGAAGTGGTGTGTTAATCTGTTCTCTTCACAGGTGGGGCAATGGCACCCCACTCCAGCACTCTTGCCTGGAAAATCCCATGGACGGAGGTGCCTGGTAAGCTGCAGTCCATGGGGTCGCGAAGAGTCAGACACGACTGAGCGACTTCACTTTCACTTTTTACTTCCATGCATTGGAGAAGGAAATGGCAACCCACTCCAGTGTTCTTGCCTGGAGAATCCCAGGGGCAGGGGAGCCTGGTGGGCTGCCGTCTGTGGGGTTACACAGAGTCGGACACGACTGAAGCAACTTAGCAGAAGCAGGGACATATTCTCTCTCTATGAGCTTATTGAAGGCACTTTAGTTTATAGTCAAGCAGAGGGCAGGGTCTTCAAGGCAAGCCAGTAAGTATGATTATAATAACAAGAGCAAGGAAAAGCGAGTCAAACAAAAATTCCAACATGGAGTCAGAATTGACTTCTTCCCTGCAACAGTCTCATTTGTCTCTAGATCATATTTTTTCAGGTAATTGACTGGTATCACAATCCAAATATTGGATATTACATCTTCATGTGGTATCACACTTTTAATCATCTTTAAAACTTAGGTTTTATTTTTACTTGCTACAGTCTTTTTTAATTTTACATACTGCAGAAGACTCTGAGTTTTTGTGCATGACTGATGCACACATCATGAGTTCAGTGTTCTCAAAGTGAACTTGCCATATAACCAACATCTATATGGTTTTTCAATGATATAGAACCAGGAATAATAAAGAATTGATCTTTGTATGTGGGATTCCCTTGTGGCTCAAAGGGTAAAGAGTCTGCCCACAATGCAGGAGACCTGACTTTGATCCCTGGGTTGGGAAGTTCCCATGGAGAAGAGAATGCAACCCACTCTAGTATTCTTGCCTGGAAAACCCCATGGACTGAGGAGCCTGGTGGACTACAGTCCAAGGGGTCGCAAAGAGTCGGACACGACTGATCTTAATATGAAGGTAGTGTTGGAAATGATTTGCCACCAGTTTACTTGATTCTGTGTGTGTGTCTGTGTGTGTGTGTTTAGACAAGGAAGTGACAGTGATGCCTGTGGCAAGTAGACTTTTTCCCTCTATTAAAAGTGCTTTTTAAATTCTCCTTTTTGCATTCCCTTGGCAATTTCAAAGGAAATTGAATTTAAATATGCTTTTCTAGCAGCATTTAAATGTATGTAAATGGATTGTAAATAACAACTTTAAAGGAAATGAAGATGATTTACAAATATCTCATTAATTGCCCAAGCATCCCTATATGACTCTGAAAAGGGCAGTTGTGTTAGAATCATAAGGCTGGAAGAGACCCTTCAGTGGATCTATAAGTAGCCTTACAGAGAGATAACTGGCTGCTTTCTCTTTAAAATGCTCAGCACAGGAAACTCCGCACTCTCTGGAGAGCCCTCAGTGCGGGCTGTCTCAGGGACCTGTGAGGGGTGAGATGAAGACAAAGCACGCCCTCCCTGGAGGCCTCGCTCAGCACCCCAGCCCCAGCCAGACGCAGGCCTCGGGAGCCACTCCCCGCCGCCCCCCAGCT
>SJYV01053607.1:163411-177338 GCA_006410875.1 Neotragus pygmaeus | reverse complement strand
GAGGCAGTCCTGATGGGGAGTGGGAAGCAGGATCATCTCCCTTCTCTTCCTCACAGATTCCATGGGTCTAGATTTTTCTCCCATTATAGAACTCTCATTACATCAACTGTTAATTCACATATACTTTTAAAACCACTTGTAATTTTTTATTCAAGTGTGTGTGTAAGAATAATATCAGAAAAATGCCATGTCTCAACCTTTTCTATAGAGTGTGTGTTAGAAATAACCTGAAGTGTTCAAATTGGAGAAGAAGGAAGACTAGTTCATCCATTTAATTTAGGAAAGTTACTTAGGCTTGGAGCAAGAACTTTCATCTTCCATGAACATTTCCTTGAACTCCCTGGGTCTAGCTCTAACATCTTATTCTTTATAGAGAAGGGAGTGAACTCTGCCTCCAGGCTATTCTCTTTGACAACATTGTTTTTCGTTCTCTGCATGTTTTCTTATGATCCTCTGCTCCCAAATCCCTAAAATTTTTTTGTTGCTTTTGTTGAGATCAGATGAGTGAATATAGTTAAGAAAATATATTTTCTTAGCATTACAATGCTCATAATATCATTTATTTCTTTATTTCCATGTTGTGGTTACAATGATTCTATTCATTTTTACCAAATATTTTTACTAGTATGTTAAGCATTACATTGTATTTTGAAACTACCTTTTCTATCTAAACATTTTCTTTATAACATATTTTTTTTAATTTCCATTTTACTTTTTCTATTTTATTTCTATTAATACTTATTCATAGTTGATCAATACATGCTGTTGTTATTCTGCTGCTAAGTCATGTCCTACTCTTTGTGCCCCTATGAACTGCAGCAGGCCAGGCTTCCCTGTCCTTCAGCATCTCCTGGATTGCTCAAACTCATGTCCATTGAGTCAGTGATGCTATCCAACCATCTCACTCTCTGTCAGCCCCGTCTCCTCCTGCCTTCAGTTTTTCCCAGCATCAGGGTCTTTTCCAGTGAGTTGGCACTTCGCGTCAGGTGGTCAAATATTGGAGCTTTATTTTCAGCTTCAGTACTTCCAATGAATATTCAGGGTTGATTTCCTTTAGGACTGACTGGGTCCAAGGGACTCTCAAGAATCTTCTCCAGCATCACAGTTTGAAAGCATCAGTTCTTTGGCGCTCAGCCTTCTTTATGGTCCAACTCTCACATCCATACATGATGGGAAAACCAGGAGTATAGCTTTGACTATACAGACCTTTGTTGGCAAAGTGATGTCTCTGTTGATCAGTTCACATTAGATGAATTATTAAATAAAGATGGTAGAATGGAAACTCCATGAAGGCTAGGATTTCTGTCTGTATTTTTTTTGTCTGTATTTTCAGCATTTACAAGAATGCTCAGCACATGGTAGACACTCAATAAATATTTGTTCAATGAATGAAAAAATATGATTCCCCCCCTCAATTAATATTATCCTTAAGGTTCTAATGTTTTGGGGGCTTCCCTGGTGGCTCAGCAGTAAATAATCCCAGTGCAGGAAATGCAAGAGATGCAGATTCGATTCCTGGGTCTGGACGATCCCCTGGAGAAGGAAATGGCAACCCACTTCAGTGTCCTTGCCTGGAGAATTTCATGGACAGTGGAGTCTGGCAGTTTATAGTCCATGGTGTCGCAAAAAGTAGGTGAGACTGAGCACATGCGTGGATGTTTTAATGGTGCTTTTCCATGTAATTGTCAGTTAACATGTAGCCTTTCATCTCCTGTATGTCCTCCAAGAAAATTAGTTTCATTTCTTCATATTTTCATTTCAACCAGAAATAAACTTCACAGTTTAAGTGTTTACCAATCATAGTTTTTCACTATGATTTTGAATAACTTATCCTTCTCTACTCCAAGGAAAACTTGGCATCATTGAAATTATTCACTAAAGGTGTCCTAGGCTTTGAAACATTCCAAAAGAAAAGTTCAAAAAATGTTTTGAGCAACTGGAAATGTTTTGAGAGATGAAATTCTTTATATAAGCTCCAAGTTTGTCAATCTTAACCTCACTGGGGCCACCGATCCTTTTGAAAATTTATCTATCAAACATCTGACCCTGCCAAATGGATATACCAACATTTAACACACACATAATGTGTTTGCCTTAATAAGCCTCTGAAAGCTTCTTTGGGCTTCCCTTGTGGCTCAGATGGTGAAGAATCCACATGCAGTGCAGGTGACCTGGGCTCAAAAGCTTATTCATGAACTCTCTATGGGTTCTTGGACTCTGATTAGATAACCTGACTTCAAGGGCATAACTATAATACCAGACTTCAAATTTTTGAGCTCAGTGTCTGATTCTGATTCATCGTTCATCATAGAAAAGTGCTTTATGCTTAACAAATATTAAGTGAAATAATGTCTAGTGGTTAAAAAGTCATAGTTTTATGATAATATTTTAAACTTTTTACTATCAACATGTTTACAAAGGTTAATAAAATTTGTCTTGGATAAGCTGGGACTATCTAAATGACATTTGCATGGGAACTGGACGCAGGAGGGCAGAAGCAGTTAGAGGTGTATTCGACCATGTGCAACTGTTACTCTAAATCCAAGACCCAGCTGTTCTCTTAAGCTTATGAATCTTTCCCATTTTTGCCACTGTGTGACAAATTGCCATTATTGCTTGACTATATTATCTCTAAGAAATCAATATAAATTGGATTTGTGCAAGGCACAGAGTCACACAATATACTCTGATATGAGAGTAAAGAAAACTATTGACTTTTGTTTTTCATTAAGCACTTTGTTCACTTCCATCATGGCAAAAAGAAAAAGAATTATTTTTCTTTGTTTATAGAAATACAGTTGAGAGCAGCAGTATTGCAAGTAAGAATATTAAATATATCTTGTCAAATAAGATAAAAGTTATCATGAAATCTCCTATTTATACTGATGCATTTCAACAGACTTAATTCTGCCGTGTTTTGGGGATGTTAGGTATAAGTGCCTAGATGTGAAAGGCAGAAATGCTCTATCCTTTTCACTGTTTCTCTGGGGCATCCTGGGGTAGACAGAGGAACACAGGAGAAATTTTGGGCTACATTAAATTAAGTGCAAACCCAGATCCTGCAACCTGTTGCATAATTGGAGGGAGGGTAAGGAAAGGATAGGTTTGGAGGGCTTGAAGCTAGCAACACTTATCTACAGAGAAGAAATGGAGTTAGTAAACTTGTTCTGACTCCGATTTGGTTTTGCTCCTCTTCTTCTCCATAAGTCTTTTATTCCCCTTCCCCTACCTGCAGGTCTCCTAAGAATCTCAATGAAAATAAACACACTCCTCATTCTTCCTTGAGATTATTGTGACTACTTCTTATTCTTCCTTGCTGCAAGTATGATATGGTGATTGCATGAGCTAACTCATTCATTTCTCAAATCATCCTGGAGCTCCTACTGTGTGTCAAGCACTTTGCTAGGTATTCAGTGGGGAACAGAAGAGATACAGTTCCTGCCATTGGAGTTCTAGGCCTCTGGTTAAATGCATGATGTGTTACTCTTACAGTCTCAAACTGATAAATCTCCATGTGGAAGGGTGCCAGGATTGATGAAACTGGGCAGTAGTGCCATCTTTATTCTTCTTGTGCTCATTCGTGAGATCAACTCGATTTTAAATTGATTTGGCTCTGTCTAAAAAAATTTTGGGTATATGGGAATGTTGGGATCAAAAAGAGAGGAAGCTGAAAGCTTCAACTAGTAGGAATTTGATTTTATTTGACTTGTTTATAATGTAACAGTTATGGATCACTTGATAATACTCAGTGATATAAACTCACTTCCCCCCTGAAAATATAAATTAAAACCAATTATACATCTGCATATCAGAAAGTATACAGCATCTCCTTTGGGATTTCCTTCTCCTCCTGATTTGCCTAAGAGCCCCAGCAGCTTATACTGTAAAAAGATGGTCTGGTTGACTTTCATCCCCAAAGCAAAGCACTGACACTTGAACAGTGTTATTGCCATGTCTTTTTCTGCTTCCATACCCTGTCAGTACTGAATGACAGTCCCTCTCAGGCCCACAGGCAGCCATGTTCTGCACTGCCCTCAGGGTGCAGGTCCTCCACATTGTCCTAAGAATGAGGTTTGGCCCAGCCCTCAGGGACATTTACTGAAGGAACTCCACACTTAGGTTTCCCCTTCAGTTACTACTCTCATGACCAGGCATTGCCCCCTGGGGTCCGAGCACTGTGATAGGTAACTGGAAATGGAGGACAGACCAAAATCACTCCTCTTCTATAGACCCTGGACATCTTATTTTGAGTCTGGTTTATCAGCCCACAGCTCTCTTTGCCTCACCATAATTTTGTTTCTAGAGCTTTATAGCCCTTTTTTGTTTCCTGACCAAT
The DNA here is from genome assembly GCA_006410875.1 of Neotragus pygmaeus. Classification (NCBI taxonomy): domain Eukaryota; kingdom Metazoa; phylum Chordata; class Mammalia; order Artiodactyla; family Bovidae; genus Neotragus; species Neotragus pygmaeus. Next base: position 173,002 of record SJYV01053607.1, on the reverse strand, counting down.
TAATCTCCCTAACTTAAAATTCCATTAGTTTTTTATACTAATTGATGTACATCCCAATCAGTGATAACTTTGCATAGCCAGACACTCTTGCTTGATCACAAAAGGGCTTATTGCACGTTAGTCCTAGGATACTGGCTGTCTACTAGCTCTAGAATTGCCTAATTAGAGGATTGCTCAGGTAAGGGGGCGTAAAGAATTGTTTGCTTTCATTATTAAAAGAAAGAAAGAAGAAGTAGGAAGGGGAAAGAGGGAAGGAGGGAGGAAGAGAGGAAGGAAGGAAGAAAAGGAGGGGAAGGTGGGACAGAGGAAGGGAAGAGGGAAGGAGAGAAAAATCCAGTAATGTTTATTGAGTATATATTATCTTCAAATAGAGGGGTAAATGAGGTTAAGGAAAAAGCTTTTTAAATGGGAGGATATGACCACAATTCACTGTTGCTACTACCAACATTGCTACTTCCTGAAGGCAGTGGCACCCCACTCCAGTACTCTTGCCTGGAAAATCCCATGGACGGAGGAACCTGGTAGGCTGCAGTCCATGGGGTCGCTGAGGGTCGGACACGACTGAGCGAATTCACTTTCACTTTTCACTTTCATGCATTGGAGAAGGAAATGGCAACCCACTCCAGTGTTCTTGCCTGGAGAATCCCTGGGACGGGGGAGCCTGATGGGCTGCCATCTATGGAGTCACGTAGAATCTGACACAACTGAAGTGACTTAGTAGCAATAGCAGCAGCAGCCTCCAGCACTAACAGTTCTGTTTGATCTAGAGAAAGAACTGCCATGCCCATTATGGTGAATAGAAGTCAGGGAAANGCTGCCATCTATGGAGTCACGTAGAATCTGACACAACTGAAGTGACTTAGTAGCAATAGCAGCAGCAGCCTCCAGCACTAATAGTTCTGTTTGATCTAGAGAAAGAACTGCCATGCCCATTATGGTGAATAGAAGTCAGGGAAAGGGTGAGGCTAAATTCATAGCTACTCCTAACTCATTCTCTCCCCGGCTATATTTTGGGGCAGCTTGACTGTACTGATCTCTTTGGCCATCAGAAGAGGGAAAACTTGGAGGGAGAAAGGTTAAAGGGGAAATGGAGGTGTGAGGGTGGATTCCCTGTCCCAGCTTTTTGCTCTTCACTGCCAAATATTTTCAGTGACTTAACGCAAACCTTGTTAAACGTTTTATTTCCTTAAAAAAATTGCTAAAATTATTAAGCTAAAGTAAGACTATTGTATAGAATTTAGAAACTGTAGCAAGATTCAGAGAAGAAAATTTCTCTTGTAATCCTTTCATCAAGAGACCACCTCTGTTAATATTTTGACATGTGTTCTCTGAATAAGACATGCACTTAGAGTGTATATTTAATATTTATCATAGTCCTACCCCTTCCAGGCCATTAAACATCATTTTTACACCCATCTTAATGGCTGCATGATTTTGTCACTTTATTGCACCCTGATATTTTGTTGAACATTTAGGATGTTCATGAGATGCCACCTTTTAAAACTAGTTACATCACTCCAGTGTGAACATCTTAGTCCCTACATTTTTCTACATTGTTAGAAAGTCGAACCCAGTGAAGTGTTTTGTATCACTGCTGCTGGAATATGTAACTGCTGGGTCTGGTGGGGTTCTCCCTACAGTTCCTGGGACTGAGAAATCAAAGATTATCTGTAGCAATTTTCCTACTCCCTCACAGGACTCACATGTTCCCTAGGGCTGAAGGGGCTAAACCATAAGCCAGGTAGATATGCTGGCAAAGCCTCTCCTTCCTTCTGACTTCTTGTTGTCCTAAAATAGATATAGGCTTCTTCTGGGCGATAGGATTTCAGTGCTATACCCAATGCTTCTTGCCTGGAGATTCCCATGGACAGTGGAGCCTGGTGGGCTACAATCCATGGGTTGCAAAGAGTCGGACACGACTGAAGCGACATAGTATGCTTGCATCCAATGCTTACACTTCCCTCTGCAGCTCCTTCTAGTGGCTCATCCTTCTTTGCTGCTATAATTAGATCCAAGTTAGGGCTGGAGCTTTCCAGAGCATATTCATATTATCTGAAACCACTTTTAAGACCTTTCTATGTCTAGTTGTAAATGTGGTGAGTTGCATGTAGAGATCAAATGTGATTCACTGATGTAGAGATAAAATAATAACTCACCTTGAGCACATGCCATGTATCAGGTACTAACAATCCTATGACACAGTTAATATTATTACCCTCATTTGGCATATGAAGACCCAGAGGTGTGGTGGGGTTACATAGCTGGCTGTAGGTCATCCCAGTGGGCAGTAAGTAAACCAGAATTCAAGACTTTGTGGTCTGTTTCTTGAGCCCTCACCCTTACTCATCAGTTCAGTCCAGTTGCCTAGTCGTGTCTGACTCTTTACAGACTGCAGTCCGCCAGTCCTCCCTGTCCATCACCAACTTCCAGAGTTTACTCAAACTCATGTCCATTGAGTCAGTGATGCCATCCAATCATCTCATTCTTTGTTATTCCCTTCTCCTCCCGCCTTCAATCTTTCCCAGCATCAGGGTCTTTTCTAATGAGTCACTTCTTCACATCAGGTGGCCAAAGTGTTGGGAGTTTCAGCTTCAACATCAGTCCTTCCAATGAACACCCAGGACTGATTTCTTTTAGGATGGACCAATTGGATCTCCTTGCAGTCCAAGGGACTCTCAAGAGCCTTATCCAACACTGTAGTTTAAAAGCATCAGTTCTTCAGTGCTCAGCTTTCTTTACAGTCCATCTCTCACATCCATACATGACTACTGGAAAAACCATAGCCTTGACTAGACAGACCTTTGTTGGCAAAGTAATGTCTCTGGTTTTTAATATGCTGTCTAGGTTGGTCATAACTTTTCTTCCAAGGAGCAAGTGTCTCTTAAGTTCATGGCTGCAGTCACCATCTGCAGTGATTTTGGAGCCCCCCAAAATAAAGTCTGCCACTGTTTCCCCATCTATTTGCCATGAAATGATGGGACCAGATGCCATGATCTTAGTTTTCTGAATGTTGAGCTTTAAGACAACTTTTTCACTCTCCTCTTTCACTTTCATCAAGAGGCTCTGAGGTTATTGATATTCCTTATTCTTCATGATGATATACTCATCATGTATATCATAAATATATGTGTATAATTTTTAGTTTAATTTACTTTTTTAAAAGTTCATGAGCTAAAATAAAACCAGGACATTTCATAATTCTTACCTGAATTTTTAAGCCAATTATTTTGCTTGTTTCTAATATTAGGTTTCTTTTAACACTTTTATCAGGCAAAAAAGCAAAAAGTTTCATGAGGACTTATAAACTCATAGAATGTTTCCGCTTGAGTGAGGAGTCTCAGCAATGCCCTTGTCTTATTGTCTGGTTGTATAGACTTAGGTTGTGATTTTAGACCTTGACTGGTTGAGGTTGATTTAGATTTCTGCTCTGATCTCTATTCCAGTCTCTTGGTCTGTGGCACTGAGTCATCCTCACTGGTTTGTTAGATATCTCACTCTTCTCTAGTGGGGAGGGGAATCCTTCAGTTTCAATTTCTGCTCCACCAGAATATTCTTACCAAAGACAGAGCCTGTGATAGAACATAACTGCCAGACACACTCACATTGTTTGACAAAATTATGGCCCCCATAGTGCTGTAGGACTCCTGGCAGATCATAGACCTTACCAGAGACATCATTCTGCTCCTGCCCAAGCATTTCTTTTTTATTTTGATAATAAGTGACTGTGCCCTTTTTGTTTATGCAGGCTCCATCTGGTGTAGTCTGATGAAGCTTGATGGTTATTTTTATGTCGTCAGCAATCATATTTTTTGTTTCATTTTTAGAACATCTCTTGCAGGCATTTTGAAAAAAAAAATCTCTTTTTTAACTTGTTGCCAAATTCCTACAAAGGTTAATAGCAAAGTTTTTCAGTGCCAACCTCACTTAAGAATTAATTAGCTGGATGGCATCACCGACCTGATGGACGTGAGTTTGAGTGANGAACATCTCTTGCAGGCATTTTGAAAAAAAAAATCTCTTTTTTAACTTGTTGCCAAATTCCTACAAAGGTTAATAGCAAAGTTTTTCAGTGCCAACCTCACTTAAGAATTAATTAGCTGGATGGCATCACCGACCTGATGGACGTGAGTTTGAGTGAACTCCGGAAGATGGTGATGGACAGGGAGGCCTGGCATGCTGCAATTCATGGGGTCACAAAGAGTCGGACACGACTGAGCGACTAAACTGAACTGAAACAAAAGGTTATTTCGCCATGCTAATCCTTTTGTTTGGCTTTGTATAATTTAGTAGTTAATTAGAAGCTGTTTCTGACTCTATATTTCAAGATAAATGGTTTCTGGACTCTAGACCTGTTCTTTGATTTTTTTCCTTCCTTCTCCCTTTCTCTGTCTCTCTGCTTCTCCTTCTTTCCTCCCCCTCCCACCTTTCTTTCTTCTTTTTTTAAACTAATTTGATACTTGCTTGGTGCAGTTCTTCATGTGGGTTTGATTGCTCTTGATCCTGTGTCAGCCTCCTATATGCATTTTTTCCCCCTTTTGGGTGATCCACATGGCTTGAAGAATCTTAGTTCCCAGACCAGGAATTGAAACCACACCCTCAGCAGTGAAAGCGAAGAATCCTAACCACCGGAAGGCCAGGAACTCCCTCTGTGCCTGCCTCCTTGACACTGGGGATTATTCTGTGTTCTGCTGAGTTTGCAACTGTCTGCCTTAGCCAGCACTCAGAGCCACTGTATAATTCTCACCTTGCTTCTGGAAATGCTGTCTTGAGTCTCAAATGACTATCTTCACACAAAATCCTCTTTCTTGTCTACATTCTTTTAAATTTTTATAAAATTTAATACTGTTCACCATACTCTCCTTGATATTTGCTTATTTGATTTCCATAGTGAATGTTATCTACTGTATTACTCTGCTTTTTCTTCTTTTTCGCCTCCATTTTTGTTTTTTATCTTCCAGTTTCCTATAAGTACTAAGAGAACTAGATGACATAGCTGCTTCTGTGATTCAAAAACTCAAGCTTCTGTGATTCAGACACCGGAGATCATGCTGTCCCTAGCCCTCCTTTCCATTCTTTCCTTCTTTCCTCAACAGATGCTCTCTCTTTCAGTGAGTTTACTTACTCTGTAGAATTCACTGATTGGCTCTGCCTTGATGAAGTTCAAGTTTATATCTTTAGGTCCAACTTCACTCATGTTATTTCTATCTCTTTTAGGACCTCTGCATTCCAGATTTGTCTCTGATAGCTGTCCATTTCTGCATCTTTCCCTCTTCTGCTACTGCCATTACCATTTCCCAGGTTCCCGAGTTTGAAATGCTGAAGTCATTCTCTGACCTTTTTATCCTTTATACTCAATAGGCTATCAGTTGCCAGATTTTATAGATTTTATCCCTTAAGTGTCCTGTACCCCTTCCTACCTACTCCTTCTTTCTTTTTTTTTTTTTTTTTTTTGCCATCATACCAATTCAAACCTGTACTCTTTCAATAGGCATTTTAAAATCTATTCTTTACAGTGTGGATAACTTTGTATCAATATATCATCTGAAGCATAACTCAGAGAATGCCTCTTCTCTTTTTGGAAACCCAATTATTCACTGTGTTTAAAATGAAACTTAGATAAAATAATACTTTAAAATGAAACTTAGATAAAATAACGCTTAGATATATGAAGTCTCCCACAGCCTGACTCCAGTTACCGTTTTGCTTTCCCTCTTGTAGCTTGCTTCCTTTATCTTATACTGCATTTAAACTGCTGTTTTTGTTAGTCATTGATCTGTACTTGCTTTACATATATTTTACTCATGGTGTCATTCATAACTGGAGTCTTTGACTCTCGTTATAATAAACCTGTCCACTTTTCCATCTTTTATTATGGTTTAGTTGGTTCTCTTAAAATAATGTCTCTATCCTTATTTGAGCCCTATAGCATTTTATGTTTTTGTGTGTGTGTGTGTGTGTGTTTGCTTTTCTTACTTAGCTCTGCATTATTTCCATTTGTTGAGCTGTCAGTCTCTCTCTACCCAATTACCTAGCAATAGCCTAGAAACTTCAAAAATGTAGCACATTGTTTTCTTTCTGATCCTTTCCACAGCACATGCATGTACTTTGGCGGAGAAGGTAGTTATAAATATTTGGTGGATGCATAGATGAACTAATTATATTTTGCTCATTTTCCAGTGCTTGGTTTTCTTTATATACAATTTATATTAAAAAATTACTGTTTTAAAAGAGAAAGAGGTTTGGAATCTGATAGAGCTAGCTTTAGATTATAGACATCTGATTTCTACTTGTATGATCTTGGACAATTTATGTAATTTCTCTGAGCTTTTACTTTCTCATCTGTTATTGGGGAAGAATCGTATGTGGTGCTTACTATGACATTTGAATGAGATATTATGTGAAAGACCTTGGCAAAGAGAAGAATCAGTAAAAGTTTTGCTTTCCCCACTGTTTTCCATTCTTTTGTCTTTTTTTTCTCTATTATATGAAATAACAATGCAATTATTATTTACTTTTTGTTACTGTGTGTCTCATCTCCCCAACTAAATATCAGGTACCTTGAGGGAAGAAACAGTTTTTATATTCATATCAGCAGTTAAGATCAGGCTCTACATAGAGAGTTGTTCAATAAATATTCATTGGATAAATGAGGTTTACCTCTTTACTCAGTTGACATTCTTTCCATTCAATGACTTTTTTATATTAGCTGCTTCTCCGTCTTTTCTTCTGTTTGGCCTCTTTCCTCTTGTTATTCACACATCTCCCAAACGGCACACTCATGCTTTTAAGGTAGGCTTTCTTGTTAATTCTACTATTGTTTTATTGTTCAGTTGCTAAGTTGTATCTGACTCTTTGTGACCCCATGGACTGCAGCTTGCCAGGCCTCCTGTCCCTCACCATTACCCGGAGTTCACCCAAGTTCATGTCCATTGAATCAGTGATGTTATCTAACCACCTCATCCTCTGCCATCCTCTTCTCCTTTTGCTTTCAGTCTTTCCCAGCATCAGGGTCTTTTCCAATGAGTTGGCTGTTTGCATCAGGTGGCTGAAGTATTGGAGCCTCAGCTTCAGCATCATTCCTTCCAATGAGTATTCAGAGTTGATGTCCCTTAGGATTGACTGGTTTGATCTCCTTGCTGTCCAAGGGACTCTCAAGAGTCTCTACTGTACCTAGTCCTAAATCTTTCTTTCTCCAGATTTCCTACAGTAGAACATCTCTTGTGAGCAGGACCAGAGAAAAGCACAATAAAGAGTCTTTCTGTTGGATTTAACCCTGAATCAAACATATCTCACAAACTTTGATTTCTCTCAACATTTACCTAGTTATTCCTTTCTTTGGTGTTAGAAAGCAGTATGCTTGCAATGGATTCTGTTAATAGGAAGGACTGTATAGTTAGAGAATGGAGCAGTAACTTCATTGTCTGTAGAGGTTCATTACGAACCTAATTCTTTTAAATTTTTTGTTTGAACTTAAGGACTTTCTTGATGATTTCCTGATGATGATGGAAAGTAGAGAATGCTGTAGAAATTAACATGCAGGCAAAATCTAGCCTTATTTGTGCCTCTGGCTTAATTATATTTAGTTGTTTAAATGTCTGTGGGATTTTTTTAAGTAAAGGCATTACAGTAAAGTGATGAATTTGGTGAATTTATGCTAGCATGACATCATCTTAATATTATGTTCCAGTTGGTATAGAAATCAGCTTTGCTTTGAAGTTTTCTTGGTTAAACCATGTTGATTTATTAATGTAACCTTTGCTTAAATTTTCTGAATCTCATTATTGTAACTCAAACAACTGAGGTAGTTTACATTAGTATAAAATTTAGAATTCATGAATATGCTGGTTGGTGTCTGCATGGTTTTATTTTGTCATTTTGTGGGATATTTAGTTATTCTAATCACTGATGTTTTTAAATTCTTTAGATGATCCAGGAAGAAACACCCCTCATCTCTGCCCAAGTTCCAAACAAATTAAGAAGTAAGACATAAATATTATGGTGATCAAGATAATATCTCTATTCTGGAATACTGTGAGCTGGAGAGTATGTGTAGCTTGTATCTACAGGCAAGGGGACTTCTCAACACTCAGCTCTAGAGTTAAGTAGCCTTCCCAGTCCCAGGCAGTACTGCACTGATATACCTCCCCTGGAGAAGCAGAGCAGAATTTGTTGTGCTCTTCAGGAGAAACCAAGTCTCTAGGGAAAAGGCACTAAACAATATATGCCAATTTTCTTCTTCTGAAATGATCAGTCAGATATGTCACTTCTGCCGTGTAAGTGGAGAGAGGTTAGAAGTGGTATAGCCAGTGGAGCATTCTCCACCTGGAAGGAAACAAGGTGGAATAGGGAATAGATATCCCCTCAGCAGTGTTAATCATCTTGTGATAAGTTGGTGGTTAGGAAAAATGGTATGGACAATGAAAATATATTTATCTTGGTATATTTAATAAAAGAAATAGCCGAGAGTTCATGTATTACTTTGCATTTAGCAACTGCCTAGAAATGTTTTTTTTTCCCCCATGTATTTTGTATGCAAATTAGGGTGACATCTGGTCACACATTTGAAATTACACAAATGATTCCCTATATGCTCCTGTAATAGGTATTTACTGTTTTAACTAAGTCTTAATGATAAACCACAATAGCATCTGGCCTGTTACAATATTAGTATTGATCATCACCAACACATCATAAGTTATTACTTCCTCTAGACACTGAAAAATAACTATTTTCAAGTCTGTACAAGAGACTAACTCAAAAAAGATATTTGGAAAGATTTTCCTACCAGTATCTCTGAAACTGTTGGTTTGCATACTTGATTAAAAATAAAATTTCCTGTCATAATTTCAAGTTGATATGCCACAGAAATACTCAGTTTCATTTTGTATAGTCATGGAACTTCTTTGAGGACAAACAGTTCTATGAATTGAAAGTATTGAGAAATATACCAATATTCTAACCACAGATTTTCATGCCTTCACATACAGAAAAGTAAATGTCAGTAATATTCTACAGTGATTAAGTCATAGAAACAGTTGTGATGTTCAGAATGGGAAATAAATTTGCATATACAAATTTGCATGTATGTTTATATTTAAGATATACATTTTATTTATTTTTTTTCCCCTCTTAATTTTATTTTATTTTTTAAAATTTATTTATTTATTTTTTAATTTTACTTTACAATGCTCTATTGGCTTTGCCATACATCGACATGAATCCACCACAGGTGTACACAAGCTCCCAATCCTGAATCCCCCTCCCACCTCCCACCTCACAACGTCTCTCTGGATCATTCCCGTACATCAGCCCCAAGCATCCTGCATCCTGCATCAAACATAGACCGGCACCTCGTTTCTTACATGATAGTATACATGCTTCAATGCCATTCTCCCAAATCATCCCGCCCTCTCCTACTCCCTCAGAGGCCAAAAGTCCGTTCTGTATGTCTGTGTCTCTTTTGTTGTCTCACATACAGGGTCATCATTACTATCTTTCTAAATTCCGTATATATGTGTCAGTATACTGTATTGGTGTTTTAGTTTCTGGCTTACTTTACTCTGTATAATAGGCTCCAGTTTCATCCATCTC
>SJYV01053607.1:60252-161962 GCA_006410875.1 Neotragus pygmaeus | reverse complement strand
AATTTCATGGCTGCAGTCACCATCTGCAGTGATTTTGGAGTCCCCCAAAATAAAGTCGGACACTGTTTCCACTGTTTCCCCATCTATTTCCTATGAAGTGATGGGACTGGATGCCATGATCTTCGTTTTCTGAATGTTGAGCTTTAAGCCAACTTTTCACTCTCCTCTTTCACTTTCATCAAGAGGCCGTTTAGCTCCTCTTCCCTTTCTGCCATAAGGGTGGTGTCATCTGCATATCTGAGGTTATTGATATTTCTCCCGGCAATCTTGATTCCAGCTTGTGTTTCTTCCAGTCCTTAGGTTTTGTTATTTCCATGCTTCAGAGTCTCAAGTGGCTCCTATTAGCTGCCAGAATAATTACAGAGTTTAGAGTTTGTATTGCTAGGTAACAAACTATCCCAAAATTCAGAGGCTTAAATCAATAATAAATATTTTTGATGGGTTAGGAATTTGGGAGGAGTTTGGCTGGTTACACCTTGGGATCTCTCATGAGGTTGTGTGACTATTTCAGCCAGGGCTATAGGCATGTGAAGGTTTGTCTTGAAAGTTCTCTTCCAAGATGACTCTCTCAAGTGGATGGCGAGTTGGTGCAAGCTATTGGCTGGAGCCCTCAGTTCCTTAGCACTTGATTGCCCGCAAGACATGACAGCTGATTTCCCCTAGAGCGAGCAATTCAAGAGAGAGACCAAGGTGGAAACTGCAGTGTCTTTCACACCTGGTCTTGGAAGTCACTTATTGCCACTTCAGCGATTTATCACCTGTCATACAAGCCAGTCACAGTTCAGTGTGGAAAGAGTCTACACAAGGGATAACTAGCAAGAGGTGAGACTCGGTAGGAGCTATCTTGGAGTTTGGCTGTCACAAGTTACAAACGTTTATTTTAGTTAAAAGTATTAAATTGGGTTAGAGGGTCATGTTTATATGCATAAAACAATTTCACTGACTCTTTGAAACCTCTAATTTTTAAGCTTCTTTTTATAACTTTTTATTTTGTGTTTACAANGTTCAAAAGCATCAATTCTTCGGTGCTCAGCTTTCTTCACAGTCCAACTTTCACATCCATACATGACCACTGGAAAAGCCATAGCCTTGACTAGATCTTTGTTGGCAACGTAATGTCTCTGCTTTTTGATATGCTATCTAGGTTGATCATAAATGTACATCTGTTGTGTTCTTACAATTATATTTATATACATTACATTTATAGTACATAACATAGCCAGACACATGGTAGGTGCTCAACACATGTGTAAAACAAATATTTTTTATTGTGAAAAAATATTACCAACAAAATGAAGAATTTTCCATATGAACTACTAACATGAACATCAAAATCTGTTTTTGTCTTTGGGTATGACTTGTAATTTTTTTCCTTGAGAGCTGGACGTGATGTACCAGCTATACATAGGCCACTGGTAATCTGGCAGTAAGATGTGGAGGGAAAGAGGCATTTTATAGTTCTGTAGTTAGGTCTCAGTTTTCAGTGAGCCTTCGCCTCTGGACTGAACCTCCATGTACTTCTTAGTTATCCCACAGTTCCCTAAGGTGGGAGAGGATAGCTTGAGAGGCCTGGAGTTGGGCATTTCTTTTCCTCCAGATCACTTAGATTCTGATTAGAAACTTAGCACGTTAGGTGTGGTGAAGCAGCTGCTTCTGAGGGCAGTCCTTGTTAAGAAGAATAGAGTGTTCTGGAGCATTTTGAAAATGAGCCTCCTCCCACCCCTGCCATGGCTAGGTGTCTGGAGTTTCTAACTTTAAGTCTTGCACACACTGAGTATTCTTGCCTGGAAAATCCCATGGACAGAGGAGCCTGGTGGGCTATGGTACATAGTGTCACAAAGAATCAGACATGACGGAAGCAACTCAGCACAGCACAGCACAGTACTTGTACACACTGAGCCTGCAGCATTAATTACAGTTCAGGTTTTCCTATGCCAGCACTGCCTGGTTTCCAAGGCAGCTTTTTGTGATTTCTTTTTTTAAATAAATTTTTGTGTAATCAGCTGTGACTCTTTGTACTCACCTGTCTGCCTCTATAATGGTTTGACCTCGCCTGTGTTACGGTCTTAGAAAAGTTATTGAGTTTTCAGTCTGTTCAGCTTTTTGCTTGTTAAGTGGCTGCGTCCAAGCTTCTTATATCTGGAATTGATAACCTGTTCATAAATTTTTAACACCATTATTTAATTAATCTATAAATGGAATGGGTAGAAAAATAATAAGTTTGCAAATACAAGGAGCCAGTCTCAATGAGTTAGAGGACTTGTGAATGAAAGAGGAAAGCTGTGAACCAATTTCAGAATAGAAGGCAGAAATCATGTATCAGTTCAGTTCAGTTCAGTCACTCAGTCATGTCTGACTCTTTGAGACCCCAAGGACTGCAGCACGCCACGCTTCCCTGTCCATCTCTAACTCCCGGAGCATACTCAAACTCATGTCCATTGAGTTGGTGATGCCATCTAACCATCTCATCCTCTGTTGTCCCTTCTTCTCCTGCCTTCAGTCTTTCCCAGCATTAGGGTCTTTTCCAATGAGTCAGTTCTTTGCATCAGGTGGCCAAAGTATTGGAGGTGAAGCTTCAGCATCTGTCCTTCCAATGAATATTCAGGACTGATTTCCTTTAGGGTGGACTGATTGGATCTCCTTGCAGTCTAAGGGACTCTCAAGAGTCTTCTCCAACAACACAGTTCAAAAACATCAATTCTTTGGTGCTCAGCTTTCTTTATAATCCAATTCTCACATCCATACATGACTACTGGAAAAACCATAGCTTTGACTAGACGGACCTTTGCTGGCAAAGTAATGCCTCTGCTTTTTAATATGTTGTCTAGGTTGGTCATAACTTTTCTTCCAAGAAGCAAGCGTCTTTTAATTTCATGGCTGCGGGCACCATTTGCAGTGATTTTGGAGCCCCCTCAAAATAAAATCTATCACTGTTTTCATTGTTTCTCCATCTATTTGCCATGAAGTGATGGGACCAGATGCCATGATCTTAGTTTTCTGAATGTTGAGCTTTAAGACAACTTTTTCACTCCTCTTTCACTTTCATCAAGAGGCTTTTTAGTTCCTCTTCACTTTCTGCCATAANCATTGTTTCTCCATCTATTTGCCATGAAGTGATGGGACCAGATGCCATGATCTTAGTTTTCTGAATGTTGAGCTTTAAGACAACTTTTTCACTCCTCTTTCACTTTCATCAAGAGGCTTTTTAGTTCCTCTTCACTTTCTGCCATAAAGGTGGTGACATCTGCCTATCTGAGGTTATTGATATTTCTCTGGCAACCTTGATTTCAGCGTGTGCTTCCTCCAGCCCAGTGTTTCTCATGATGTACTCTGCATATGAGTTAAATTAGCAGAGTGACAATATACAGCCTTGATGTGCTCCTTTCCTGATTTGGAACCAGTCTGTTGTTCCATGTCCAGTTCTAACTGTTGCTTCCTGACCTGCATACTGGTTTCTCTAGAGGCAGGTCAGGTGGTCTGGTATTCCCGTCTCTTTAAAAATTTCCAGTTTGTTGTGATAAAGTCATGTATGGTGCTGCTGGTGCTGCTGAGTTGCTTCAGTCATGTCCGACTCTGTGTGACCCCATAGACGGCAGCCCACCAGGCTCCCCCATCCCTGGGATTCTCCAGGCAAGAACACTGGAGTGGGTTGCCATTTCCTTCTCCAATGCATGAAAGTGAGAAGTGAAAGTGAAGTCGTGTCTGACTTTTAGCTACCCCATGAATTGCAGCCCACCAGGCTCCTTTGTCCATGGGATTTTCCAGGCAAGAGTACTGGAGTGGCAAGAGTCATGTATACATGGATACAAATAACAGGAAACCTATTAGGAGGACATGGCAGAATTTTGGCTCCTGGCTTTATTTTGGCTTCCCAACCTTCCCAATATGTATGGTTGTGGGAGGGCCAGTCTCTCCTGTCCCATCACCACCTATGATCAGGGAGCCAATGTCTGAGCCTCATATTGATCAGGATTGCTGGAAAAAAATGGATCAGCCTTCAAGGGATTAGTCTTGACAGTTTAATTTTTCTTTTTCTGTTGGATCAATAGAATGCCCAACACTAAATTAAAACCTAGTTTAAAATTATAAATGTTATTTTTTTTCAAAGCTGGTGTCCATATAATAATGATGACACAAAAAATTTATTAATAGTGATGATGTTGTCATTCCAAAAGGAAATCAGCCCTGAATATTCATTGGAGAGACTGAAGCAAAAGCTGAAGCTCCAATGCTTTGGCCACATGATGCGAAGAGCTGACTCATTGGAAAAGGCTCTGATGTTGGGAAAGACTGAAGGGAAGAGGAGAAGGAGTAAGCAGAGGAAGAGATGGTTAGGTAGCATCACTGGTTCAACGCACATGAACTTGAGCAAACTTTGGGAGATGGTGGAGGACGTGGTCTGAATCTCCTTTCTTTCTAGAACCTTTTGAAATGTACATTATAATGCATATTATAATATATATGTCATAATGCATATTATGATTTTTAGTTTCACACACAATTATGTTTCAACTCACCATATTTGATTTTCTGTCAAACTCAATGACACAAATATTTTCTGTGTAAACAGCTACTTCTAATAAGGAATGATAGCCATCTGTTCAATGTTTTTAAACTCTCTTAGTACACTGAAGTAAGGAGATTTGATCTGAATAATAATGAAATGGTGTCCTTAGGATAGAAAAGTTTCATCATTTTATACTTATTATATAAAATTGTGTTTGTCTAACTAGAATAGCCTTCATCCCTAATGATATTCTTGTGTTTTGTTATATAATTTTCTTTGTTGGGGTCCTATTCATGGACTAATTCTCTAATTGTTGTTATTTTTATTCTGTTAGCATTTTAAAATTAGTAAATCTGAAGGTGAAGGTGAAGTCGCTCAGTCATGTCCAACTCTTTGCAACCCTGTGGACTGTAACCTACTAGGCTTCTCCATCCATGGGATTCTCCAGGCAAGAATACTGGAGTGGATTGCCATTTCCTTCTCCAGGGGATCTTCCCAACCCAGGGATTGAACCCAGGTCTCCCACATTGGAGGCAGATGCTTTAACCTCTGAGCCACCAGGAAAAATATCATTTTCTTACAAACTATATGTTTATACAAACCAGTCATGAATTCTTCATATACTTATTTTAGTCTTATTGAAAGTGAAGTTCAATTAATTTTAAGTGCTCTGATCCAATTTCATTTTACACTTTATCCTCTTCTAGACCTAAGAAATAGAACATATTGTCAAGTATGCTAATATTTAAAATGTTAAATATTAATGTTAAAGAATCTTATCAGTGGGTTACTTTGGGTTCATTTTATATATTAGAGAGGCATGCAATGATAGATAAAATATAAGAAGTAATATTTTTTCTCTTAACGAGTAAGACTAATTCCTTTTTTTAACCTAAAGACTTTTGAGTTAGCAGACTTTGAACTAATCTCTCATTAACAAAACAGTCCTCGAGATAAAAGTCATCTAACCCACCCCTTTACACTGTGCTTGACTAGTGCCCATATCGCCTTGTCTTCACTGGAAGAAAATTATTACCTCCTGTGAGAATCTATCCTGTAAGCTCTTCTGGCTATTACTCCAATATATGAAATATTTGACAGTGAGGCAGATTTCCTAGAGGAGATCATGTCTGACCTTAATTTTAAGGCCCACAGGAAATATAGGTCTCAGTCCAGTGATGGAGGAAGAAGAGTACCCCAAGCAGAGTGTTCAGCATGAACACAGGAAACTGATGTCTGTTTAGTGTTGATGGAACTAGAGAGAAAGCTGGTGAGAGAGGAGAGATGAGCCTGGGTCAAGTCAAGCAATGCCTTCTATACCATGGTAAGGAACTTGAATTTTATTCTTTAGGTGAGGAGTGATCACTGAAAGATTCAAAATGAAGGGGTAGTATGAACATGGTTATATTTTAGTTAGCTCTCTTGTGGGTGGATTGAGATGGGAAAAGAGGCTGGAGTAAGGAAGATCAGTCAGATTTTTGCCACAGTCCCACTGCAACAAATTATGGGAGAAGAGCATGCATGCAAGCTTGTGTACACCTGTGGTGGATTCATGTCGATGTATGGCAAACCCAATAGAGTATTGTAAAGTTAAATTCAAAAATAAATAAATAAATAAATTAAAAAAAAAAAGGCAGATACCCAGTAGGTCTGGATTGTAAAAAATAATAAGACCGTTGATTGAAATGGAAGGTGTGCAGGAATCAAGAATTGAGAATGAATCTAACTTTGTCATTTTGAAAATGATAGATGATGAAGTCAGAAGTAGGGGTGGATTTAGGGATGGAAAAGATTAGATTGGAGTCGTAGGTAAATGGTGTGTTGGGACAAGAGTTGGAAATTTTGAATTCTTTTATTTTTTAATTAACTTATTTATTTCTTTTTTGTGCATGCTGGGTCTTTGTTCCTGTGCTCAGACTTTCTCTAGTTGCAGCAAGCGGGGGCTACTCTTCCTTGTGGTGCGCAAGCTTTCCAGTTTCAGTGGCTTCTCTTGTTGCAGAGCACAGGCTCGAGATGAGTGAGCTTCAGCGGTGGTGGCGAATGGGCTCAGTATTTGTGCATGGGGGCTCAGTAGTGTGGCACATTGGGTTTAGTTGCCCCGTGGCATGTGATATCTTTCCAGACTGGGGATTGAAACCACGGCCCCTGCACTGGCAGGCAGATTCTTAGCCACTGGCCCACCACGGCATCCTGGATTCTTTCTTGTATACTGGGTTTGCATTGACAGTAGGACATCCAGGAATACAGCGGATAGGTTTGTTCTTCCAGTCTGAAGCTCAGGAGGAAAAGTCTATGCTGGAGATACTGGATATTAAACCCACAGAGTGAGTGAGACTCTACAGGGATATGACAAAGGGAAAGGCTGAGGACAGACCATGGGTAACGTTGCTGTTTATGTGACAAGTGGAAGGGATGCCCCACAAATGGATGAGAATAAACAAGAAAGTAGGAAAAGCACAAGGAATATTTGGTGTTTGGGAAACCAAAGAAGTAGAGTATCAAAAAGGACAGAGTGGATAACTGCTGTGTCAG
Organism: Neotragus pygmaeus; assembly: GCA_006410875.1. Classification (NCBI taxonomy): domain Eukaryota; kingdom Metazoa; phylum Chordata; class Mammalia; order Artiodactyla; family Bovidae; genus Neotragus; species Neotragus pygmaeus. The sequence continues at coordinate 154,923 of SJYV01053607.1, read as the reverse complement.
ATGCAGCCTGTAAGTTAAAGGCCAGTATATTTCTACTATATTGGGCACCATTAATATTTGCCAGAACAATTTCAGTAGTGCTTGCATTGTATGTCTCCCTCATGAGGGAGACTGATGAAGGTTACTCTCTCGAAGTCTGGATGAGAAGGGAGATTGAATGGATGGTAGTTTAAGGACATGAAGTCAAGAAAGCACTGTTTTTAGGATGGACTTAAGAAGCTAAAAAGGCAGAGGGAAGAGAACCCAGAGAGAGGGATTGGACACAAGAAGGAGACAAAAGATGGTTGCTGAAGCAAGGCACCAAAACAGGGGAGCCTGTGCTTTTAAAAGCACGTGTGATGTTTTTGCAGGAAGAGCACAGGAAAATACAAAAGAAGAAGGTAGGAACAGCAGAGAAAGTAGATAAGTGGATGGATGTATATGAGTGGGAAGAAAGTTGAAGGAAGTCATATTTAGTGGTAGTGATATTGTCTTGAGTTTGAGACTGAGGCCACATTCTGAGAGTAAAAGAGGCTTAGTAGGAGCTTTGAGGTGTAATTTAAAAGGGATGTATTAATGCCATTCTCGGGGATTCATGTTTGGGAGCTCATGTACACCCATGGAGGATTCAGGTCAATGTATGCCAAAACCAATACAGTATTGTAAAGTAAAATAAAGTAATAAAATAAAATAAAATGGATGTATTAATGTGCAGTGCTGTGGTAACAGCAGAAGTTCAGATCTTCATTATGTAGCAGTGCATCAGCCCATTTGTGTAGCTTTTCCCCCAGAAGTTTACTGAAATTGGAGAAAGCAAACTGTAGATCTGAGTCAGAGTTGGGGTTTTGTTGGGCAAATATAAAATAAACCTAGGGTGCACACAAAACAAGGGTGCTAGGGAAAAGAAAGCATGATAAGGAAATAGGAGTTTCGTGCTGGGGAGAAGGTGAAGCTTAAAGAACTACAGGGCTCCACAGGGCTCACAAGGTGGGGGTAGCAGACCCCAGATTCACAAAGACAGAGGGTGTTAGTTGCACAGTGGAATGTTGTTTGCTCATTTATTTGTGTGTCCCTTCCTTTTTTAATCTATTGGACAAGTCTTTATGATTTAAAACGTGCTGTGTGTCAGTGCCATGGAGCCACCAGTGGTGAGGAAGACAAACGTGGTCCTCACTGCGTTGCAGCTTAAACACAGGTGTGGTGCGTGCACTGCAGACAGGAAGCTGCACAGTCTCAGGCATTAGGTTTTCTGAGGTTGTGTTATCTAAGAGATGGCTACATCATCACCAACAAGATGTGTTTCCCTGCATATTTTACATGTAGAATTTTTTGGAGGACTTGAGGGCAGGTCCTTAGTTCTCCTTCAAGAATCTGCCCTTCAGTATTTTGTCCAACAAAAATATTTACCGTGTGTTCTGCTGAATATTAGGGACATAAAGAAAGAAAAAGAAATAAAGATTCCACAACTTGGACCATTATAAACCCCTTTCTTTCTTACCCTCTCAGAGCCTTTGATTTACTCACTGGTCATCTTGTATCTGGTAAGACAACACTAGCTGCAGTAATAAAATCCTACAAAATATAGAATGACTATATCTCAATTGAATTTCTCACTCCGGTAAAGACCAAAACATGACAGATACTTCTGTCCGAAGCAAGGATTCAAGGACCCAGGGACTTTGGGTCCCAAGGATGCAGGGCTCCACCTTTTTCAACTTGTTTGCAATACTTGCCTTGCATTGTGGATCAGTGTAATGCTAGGGAACTAACTTTGTCTGGCTCTGGGAGTGAAACATGTGACATAGGCTTAGCTAATCATTGCTTTTCATAATTCTGGTTATGGTGATTGGTTCCGTATCCAAACAAGCCCAGGTAGAGTTAATCATATGACTTTCTTAAGAAATGGCATTGAAGCATGTATACTATCATGTAAGAAACGAGGCACCGGTCTATGTTCGATGCAGGATGCAGGATGCTTGGGGCTGGTGCACGGGGATGATCCAGAGAGACGTTGTGGGGTGGGAGGTGGGAGGGGGATTCAGGATTGGGAGCTCGTGTACACCTGTGGTAGATTCATGTCGATGTATGGCAAAGCCAATAGAGTATTGTAAAGTAAAATAAATAAATAAATAATATTAGGTGACCTCAAAAAAAAATTAATCTCTAAGCTATTGTTCAAAAAAAAAAAAAGAATATGGAAAAAAAGAAAGAAATGCTCCTACAAATCATTTCTCCCTAGACAAAAATGAAGACACATTCCTCAGGATTGTTTCAGTCATTTTAAGATTACAAAAACTATGTGCAGATGTGTTGGAGGAGCTGGTTAAGATGGGACCCCACTCTGAAGAAAGAGCTGGGAAACAGAGATAAATCAAGCCTTGGTCCATATTGTTTGAGTGCTGGATCAAGCCTTTCTTGAAGTCATATTATTGTTTAGTTAAACTAAATCTACCTTATTTTCTAAACATTTATAGTAAGGAGAAAATTATTTTTTGTTCAATGAACAAATATCTTCAGAAAATATGAGAAGCCATAAAGTTCAACTTATTATAATTTCAGCTGATATTAGTTTTCTGTTTTATTTATTTAAATTTTAGAATGATATCTATTTAACATGTTTCGTAACACCATTTTTGGAGTACATCAAAAGCCTAAGTATTCCATAGTGATAAAAAGCAAGGGTTTGGAGCCACTGTTTTTGTTATTAGCAACATAAAATATTCTTACTGGTATGTGGAATGCCTGCTGTACTGACTTTGAGTTTTGAATGCAGCAAATTAAATATATTCCTTTCAATAACTGCAAATTTTATTTATGTATATCTGTATACATTAAGTAGTTGCACATATACATTATGTATGTAATTGACACATTGTATATAGGAGATTTTGGAGCAGAAGACTTAATTAATAGTAGTGTTAGCTTCAGTTTGGCATCTTCTTGAGGAAAGTATCTCCTTTCATATTTCCTGGTCAGGGTAGTATGTGTAATGCCACATTTTCTCCTCTAAATTAAATATCTTGCTCAGACTTCCTACTTACTGAGGTGAAGAGAGGGTACAAAATTGCTAATTTTTAGAGCATCTTTTTTATCTCTAAAATTTAAAGCAGTCCCAAGGCTTATTGAGTCCTGGAAATAAATCTTTGAGTCTGCATTAACCTGTCCTTCCCCTCTCCTATTGCTGCTTCGGTGATTGTCTTTGGCACAGTGATGCCATCTAAGAGAGTGTAGGTTGGAACCTCAGGAACTTCCTGGTGAAATCTGAAACTGGCCCTGTGCAAGGAGGGAAGGAACAGACCAAAGCATGAAGCAGACTCCTCCAGACTGGTAGGCTTAGCAAGCAAAGGAACTTATGTGTGAGGCTTGTCTCGAGTGGTCGCAAGACAGTGGATCTCTGCACCTACACGCCAGAATCAGAGGTTTAAACAGAGGTATTCAGTGGGTTCAGTCATATATTCCATCCTGATGGTCTCAAAACCACATTTCTCTCTTAAGACTGTGTTCTTGGAAATGGTTCCCTTTAGGGGAACAGTGTGAGATTCCCCAGGGGCTCAACAGTAAGGAGTCTGCTTGCAATGCAGGAGCCGAAGGAGATGCAGGTTCAGTCCCTGGGTTGCAAAGACCCTTTGGAGGAGGAAATGGCAACACACTCTGGTATTCTTGCCTGGAGAATCCCATGGACAGAGGAGCCTGACAGGTTACAGTCTGTGGGGTCGCAAAGAGTTGGACACGACTGAAGTGACTTAGCATACAAGCATAGGGAACCAGTGGGCAGCGTATATGCCAAGTCCAGGCATGGGGGTGAGGAACCTCTCATTGCCCCGGTTCTGTTCCTGGGCCAGCCAGCTGTCATGCCCTCTTGATGACCTCCACCAGCAGACTGCTGGAATCCTACCCAGGCTGCTGTATTCCTAGTGAAAGTGGGTGACTGCCCTACTGGTTGCTCTTCCCTTGAGGCCAGCTCAGTATCCTTACTTGAATTCCAAGGCCATGACCCTTGATACTTTGGCCTTCACCAGCATCCATGGACTCAAACCCAAGTGAGATTTTGCCACCTTGGAGACCAGAATCTTTGTATCCTCTCTGAATCTAGAAGCCCTCCACTCAACCTTGCTTCAACAACTTCCCAGGAGAACCCCCGTCTCTTAACTGGAAGTGCACATGCTTCTAGTCCTTCTCCTCTGAGGTTGTTTAGTTTATTTCTCTGTTCAAGGTCTCCTGCTGAAAACTGCTTCCAAAGAAAAGGGACCCAGAACTTAGCATAAAAGTCTGGCTGTGAGGTAGAGAGCAAATGTTCCTTTTTTTTCTTTTGCTGATGAGAACACAGCAGCAAAAAAAAAAAAAAAAAAAAAAGCCAAGAAACAAAGTAGTTTCTCCCTAATTCTCTTACACCTGTCTACTTCCATCTTCCACAATTCATGTAAGCTCATCATATATTTTAAAATTAGCTTTTAGGTCATTATCCTTGTTAGAATCTTATGATTCTTAGTGGTTCTAAACCTACTGTATCTCCAGGAAAGATTCTGAGATTCTAGGCTATTTCAGTACTTTACACCAACATTTGTAACAATTAATCACTGTGTCCTCCAACCCTCTCTTCTAATGCATGGGCTTGGGTACCACTTTAATGCTGTCGATAGTTTTTTAAGATTTGTTTTCCAATTACCTTGACCATATCAAAGGTGATGGCCCATACAGTCCAAACCATATTTTATTAGGAACATAAACAAACACTAAGATTTACAAATATATATATATGATTAAAATAAAAGTCATTTATCACTTTGTCAGTGATATATCCCTCTTAGTGATGTCTTTTATTTCAGTTGACTGTTTTCACTCAGGTTATCTCCCTGAATCTCCTCTAAAGAAGAGTGTTAAATAATTCTGAATTCTTTTACCTATAAGAAAGGTGGCATATAACTTATTAACCAAACCAATACATTTCAGAAAGGAAGGGGACACTCTCAATAATTATGCCAGGACAACAATCACAAGCCTGTCCCAGGGAAAACAAATGTGTGTGTGGTCACACCATAGGGTGGAGATAGCTCACTTTCGTCTGACATCCTAAGGTAACTCTGAGGTTTCTGATGTGATTAAATTGATGGGGAGTCAGCTGATGACAGTCGGTGTATACATATTTCTAGCATTAGGATGGTCACTCAATGAGTTAACCTTGAAGTAGCTTACGGGAATTTTTTTTTTTTTTAATATGATTTGACTCAACATTTGGGTCACTCTGGTTCCGGCATTAATATATTGAAGCTCTTTTATTGTGTGTTTCAAGTCAAACTGCAAGCCGTGTTAACCTGCCATTTTGTTATAATGGCTCTAATGACTGAAATTAGTGCCAGGCAGTGAGTTCGGCAATGACAGCATAAATGATCCTGTCACATCTCTCATTTTACTAACTCGTCGTGTACAGTCGTCAGTCGTCACGTACAGTTAACCCACTGTATTTTATTTGCAAAGCACTCTTGAGTCACCAGCATTATTATCTGACTTTTAAAGCATATCCGTTAGTGAAATTTTTGACAGATGCATATGTTAAGAAAGAAATTCACATTTTAATTTCAAATAACTCTAATTTCTGGTCTTAGCAGTCCTTCAACATATCAACTGCTGAATTAAATAAATAGATCAAGGCTGAAGGACTTGCAGCAAAGGGAACACTGAGTCCATCAGTCTAAAATAAGATTTTCATTAACTACTCAAATGATGGTTGACTTTGAACATCTTCCTGCCTTGCTCACAGCTATACCTCTAGCACCTTGATCCACAGCTGGCATGTAAGAAACACACATTCAGTATTTGTTCAAAGAATGAATGATATTCTTTGCAGTTTGCTTTAAGGTATTTATGGCATGGATTTTTCACTCTCAAGCATTCTTTGTTTAATATCTATTTATAATATTCCCGACAAGGTGTTGTGTGGAGACTTGCAATTCCCTGGATTTCTATAATTATTGATTCAATTATCACAAGTTGTATAAGGCTGTAATTTGCAGCATCAATATCCTTTGCTTCAGTAGAATATTTTCCACATCATTCTCTGTTATAATTCATTTTCCCTCTGACTTTCAGATTTGTCCTTTGCTTTTCTTGTACAGGCCAAGAAACCAGATGAGGTAACCAAATCTCCCATATTTGCTCCATTTAGAGTTTCAGCTGGGGTAATGTTTCTGTTAGCCTGGTTTGCAAATGAAATCTAAAGTGCTATTTTAATAACAGAAAGGGATGAGGGAAAATTAGTTAAATCTTAAAAGATGGTTTCTTCCTATGCTCGGAAGCCTATGTGAGAGCTACTGTATCTCCCTAGAGAGATATTTTCCAGATGGAAATATAAATATTTTCCCCATAGCTTTGACATACCATCAAAAAGAAATATTTTCTCTCATGAGAAATTTTATTGTGAGATTTGAGACCTACCCTATTTTATTTGTAGTTCCTATATGTGCATCATCTTCTTTCTCATTATTTGGATAAACTTTCTCTTAGGAGAAACCAGGATGGACTGTGTTTATTTTTTCTTATCTTCTTGTTTTTTTTTTTTTTTTTATCTTTCTCACCTTTCAGGATACTAGTACTCTCAGTTCTCTTTATCATAAATCAAAATATTTATCTGGCCTATTTATGATACCAGTAATTTTTACTTTAGTATTCATCTTAATACATTTTCCTCCTTGAAGTATTTGCATTTTAACATTTTTTTCTTCTTTTATTGAAGTGAGGTTGATGTAGAGTATTGTATGTAATAGGTATAGAATGTACTGTTTCACAATGTTTAAAGGTTATACTCCACTTATGGAGGTTATAAAATGTTGGGTATATTCCCTGTGTTGTACAGTATATCCTGTAGCTTATTTTATACATAATAGTTTGTACCTCTTAATCCCTATATTGCCCCTCCTGTTTCCTTCTCCTCACTAGTAACTACTAGTTTGTTCTATCTGTGGGTCTGCTCTTTTCATTGTTATTATGTTTACTAGGTTGTTTTATTTTTTAGATTCTACATATAACTGATATCATATAGTATTTATCTTTTGGTCTAACTTTTATTTAGTGTAATACCCTCCAAGTTCATCCATGTTATTGCAAGAGGCAAAATTTCATTCTTCATTATAGCCTTATTCCTGTGTGTGTGTGTGTGTGTGTGTGTTCATATGTTGATGGACACTTAGGTTTTTTCCATATCTTAACAATTAAAATAATGTTACTGTGAACATTGGGCTTCACGTATGTTTTTGAATGAGTGTTTTTTTGGCTCATTTGGTTATATGCCCAGGAGTGGAATTGGTGAGTCAAATGGTAGTTCTATTTTTAGTTTTTCAAGAAACCTCCATACTGTTTTCCCTAGTGGCTGTACCAGTTTACATTCCCACCAGTAATGTAACTGCTAAGTCACCTCAGTCGTGCCTGACTCTGTGCGACCCTATAGATGGCAGCCCACGAGGCTCCCTCGTCCATGGGATTCTCCAGGCAAGAACACAGGAGTGGGTTGCCATTTCCTTCTCCAGTAGTGTAAAGGGGTTCCCTTTTCTCCACATCCCTGCCAACATTTGTAATTTGTCTTCTTTTTAATAATAGCCATTGTGATAGATGTGAGATGATAGCTCATTTTAGTTTTGACTTGCATTTCCCTGATGATAAGTGATACTGAGCAGTTTCTCATATGTCTGTTGGCTATCTGCATGTCTTCTTTGGAAAAATATCTGTTCAGGTGTTCTGCCTGTTTTTTAATCAGGTTATTTATTTATTTATTTTTGATGTCCACTTGTTTGAGCCATTTATGTATTTTGGATGTCAACTCCTTGTCAGTCATATCATTTGCCAATGTTTTCTCCCAAGTTGTCATTTTGTTTTGTTGGTGGTTACCTTTGGCTCAGTCAGTTAAGATTCCATCTGTAATACAGGAGATCTGGATTTGATCCCTGGGTCTGGAAGATCCCCTGAAGAAGGAAACAGCAACCCACTCCAGTATTCTTGCCTGGGAAATCCCAGGTACATAGGAGCCTAACAGGCTATGGGGTCACAAGTGTCGGACACGACATAGTGACTGCACCACCACCACCTTTTATCTGTGCGAAATCTTTTAACTTTAATTAGGTCCCATTTTTAATTTTTGCTTTTATTTTCTTCACTTTAAGAGACAGATCCAAAATTGCTACAATTTTAGTCAAACAGTATTCTGCCTGTGCTTTCCTTTAGGAGTTTTATGTTTTCCAGCTCCACATAGTGATCCTTAATCCATTTTGAGTTTATTTTTGTGTATGGTGTTAGAGAGTGTTCTAATTTCATTCTTTTATGTGTAGCTATCCAGTTCTCCGAGCACCACTTATTGAAGAGACTGTCTTTTCTCCATTGTGTGTTCTTGCCTCCTTTGCCATAGATTAATACACCATTCTCTCCATTTTTAGTAATTATCTTTGTAAATGAATATTAGGCATGATTGGAAATCATGTTTTGCTGGGAACCACACTGACTCCACAACACATGTACATGCTACCAGACCCCACACACCCCACACACTTGTGCACCAGCCTGTGTGTGGAATGGATATTTTAGGTACAAATAAGGCTATAAGGAAAAGGTAATGGCACTCCACTCCAGTACTCTTGCCTTGAAAATCCCATGGACGGAGGAGCCTCGTAGGCTGCAGTCCATGGGGTCGCTAAGAGTCGGACACGACTGAGTGTCTTCACTTTCACTTTTCATTTTCATCCATTGGAGAAGGAAATGGCAACCCACTCCAATGTTCTTGCCTGGAGAATCCCAGGGATGGGGGAGCCTCGTGGGCTGCCGTCTATGGGGGTCGCACAGAGTCGGACATGACTGAAGCGACTTAGCAGTAGCAGCAGCAAGGCTAATAAGCCTTCTGACTCTTATGATAGAGACTTCACTTTTACTGTTCACATTTTCATGTACTTTATCATAAGTGAAGTTTGCCTATCATCTGACCAGTACTGGGAATGGGCCTGTGGGAACAAAAGGGAATTAAGAATTTATGCAACATCTTTACCATTTACCTTACTTAAGTAGTTTCAGTAAATGAACCAAAAACATATTTCTGGAATAAAAAATATAAGGTAAATGTTCTAATTAATCTTATTTTCATGCTAGCATAATGAGTGCTCTCTGTACACTAGATTTTCATGCTAGTATTTGCTCTAGGGTGATGAGGTGGAGATTGTCTTGGACTTCATCATTTATTTACAAAAGAGCAATAAGGACCTTAGGTAGTAGTTTCTCCTGTAAGACAAGTGATAGGGGCAAAGACTTCAGAATATTAGTGAGATAAAAGAAATTAACTAGAATAAATCAATGCTGTATGTATTTTGAGTTGTAATGTACACTGATATCCAATAATAATTATATTGCAGGTCAGTTGCTCCGGTTAAAAATGTTTCGTGAGGATCATGGATCATGGATGACAATGTTCTTCAGCACAATTCTCTTTCTCTTCATCTTTTCTCACATATACAACACGATTCTTCTAATGGATGGGACAATGGGGTAGGTTATCTTTCCCCTTTCTTCTGTGGTGAGTGTTATATTTGAAACTCGTAAGAATTCAATAATTTTTTTAGTTTGTGGTAGCCTGAATCTTTATTACAAATATTCTATCTTAAAAGATATTTATTAATTTTTCTTACATAAGACATTTAGAGTCTTTTCTCCAAGGAGCTTATAGCATTTTATAATACTTATATTGTGTTCCTTATTCTTTAGGTCTTCTATTGAGGTAGTCTGAGAGCAGGCCGTAATCTTAATATAGTGACAGAGTATGAGAATCAGGAAATCTTGACTTGTTTATATTCACACAATCAGTAGAACTGTGGTGAAATGAAGGTCTCCACGTTTACAATTTCACTGCTCTACAGTACATGGCTAAAAAAAAGTTTTTTATACTGGTGGCTTTTTTTTTTTTTTTAACTCTCTGGTAGTTCCAACAGAGAGACCTTTGTTATAAATGGGCCATTTTAAATGTGGGCCACCCTGTATTAAGTCCAGGGTTGTAATCTATACTTATCAAATCACTAATCAAATCACCATGGCATGAAGATGTGCTAACAAGTAGATTGTAGATTTTTTAAAACTTTTCCAGTTATTGGTTTGCTCTTTTTAAGTTTTAAGGGCACAATACAAAGAAAATGGCTTAATTTACAGCGTTAAGAATTAGATTAGCGACAATAAGAAACCACCTTAGATATTTGTTGTGCACTGAAACAGTTCCTGAGGAAAGTTTTGATCTATTCCCCCCAATAGATTGGAAAGCCAGCTAATACCCTTTTCTTCTAAATGTAGTTAAAGCACTTCTGTCGACGAGTTCTATAGTGCAATTGTTTTGATGTTGTGTATGGATTTTAGCCACCACTCTTCAATGCTGAGAGGGATAGCTCAATTAAAACTTTATTAGTTTTTCTCCTCACCATTAAAGGAGAAGAATAGTCAAGGAAAAGCAGGCATTTCACAAGATTTATACTTTAGTCCGTACTCACAAGTGGTAAATTCAATAATGTGATTGTTTAATAGATCAAACATTCAGGCTTTAGGAAGCTATTAAAACCCATTGTCTGTTAGTTATTTCTTAGGCTTCAAATGATGCCATTCATACTGGGTCTGTTTTTAAATAGTGCAGTTGCAGATTCTAACCCATGGCTAGTCAGAATAAGCCTTAGCCTTAGAGTAGTACCTGTATAATGAAACGGGTAATGGTGTTCTTGGAATTACCTAACACAGTTGAAAGTCTCTGAATGGATACATGTATATGTATGGCTGAGTCCTTTAACTATTCTCCTGAAACTATCACAATACTGTTAGTTAATTGGCTATACCCCAATACAAAATAAGTTTAAAAAAAAAGTCTCCGGAGAATTGTGTATTCTCACCCCAGGGACCAGAAGTAGAGGGGATCCATGTAAAACTTACTCTAAATACCATTTGTATGTAAAATACATCCTTTGCTTAGAAGTTGACTTTTCATTTGATTCTTCTTTTTTTTTTTTTTTTAACATGGAACTAAATGAGGTCTGTGATAATCAGAAGTGCTTATTCTGATGAAAGAAGCAGATTTAAAAGTAATAAATGCAGCAGTGCAGATTCCCTGGCACATTGTAAAGCACTCCATAGCTAATAATAAAGCTAATTTTAGTGAATGCTAGCAAGAATTGACCACTCGGTAATAGACCTGAGTTGTTTCAGACCTCACAAGTCCCCTCTGAAATAGGTATCTTTATTATCTCCATTTTACAGATCAAGAAACTGAGGACCAGAGAGGTTTCATCACTCAAGCAATAATAGAGAAGGTGTTGAGCCATTAACTTGTGAATTTTAGTAATATAGCCTGCGTTAAGGTTAGCACACATTTGAGGGATGGTTGATCAAGTTGTTCCAAAACATATGGAACCTTTCTTTGTATTTTTATCATTCAAACTGAATTTGAAAATTGAAAGAAGTAGTAGGTATGGGCAGGAAGAGAATAGTTTAGAATTTTTTATATGTATCTATCTTAAATAAAACGGAAGGTGGTTGTCTTTTATTCTCAGACTAAATATAGTATTTCATATTCTTTTGTAATTCTTGAACTCTTCACTAATAGGCTGCATCTTTGTTAAAAAGGATCTTTTCTTGAGAGGACATTTTTAATGGTACCACTGAAGAAGAAGTCCAACCAAAGGAAAAATGGTTTATTTCTGCAGATTAAAAAATTAAATCTCCATTTATAAAAGATGCATTATTAATTATTAAATATCTTGACACATGTCATTTGAACTAGGGAGTACTTTAATGTAGGACTGCCATCCTTGAGGAAAATCAGTTCTCAGAGTGGGTGGATACCACTGTGCCTTTGAGGTAGATGCTCCATGTTATCTGAGGCATTGCTTCTTTTGTTTAAGGCAGGGAATGATGGAGCCAGAGGGTACAGGAAGGATAGCAGGCTCACAGATATCATGATTGACAGATTTTCTATCAGAGGATTGCTGGTGGTAGAGAGGAATTCAGGATTCTTTACCCTGTATCTGATTTTCATTAAGGATTCCTATGTGTACTGGTCTTTAGATCTTTCTAGAAATATTGGTTTAGAACCATTCCAAAGAGGACTTTAGGGGTTTTCTATGAAGGCTAAACTTTTGTTGATATAGTTTAGAACTCCTTTCTAGAACAGAAGCTGTTAGGCCTACAAAGAGTGAATTTAGGCTTTAAGATAGGAACAAAAGATGTTTCCCTAGAATGATTTGTTTTTTTCCTCCTCCCCCCACGCCAATTTTAGAATTGATTATAAATTTAGGCTCAACCAGAGTCCCTTGATCCCTTGTTACCAAGAACAAAATCCCTAGATTTATCTGATCAGAACTTCAGTAGTTTCAGCCACAGCTTACTTGGTAAGAGTCAAGTTGCCTGCTCCTAGAGTTCTCATTGCAATGAATTCCCTGAAGTATATACTCACTCATGGCTTCAGCTGCCTGTGGGGAGCTAAGCTGAGAGGCAATGAGATGAAGGGGGTAAGAGGAGAGTTAGAGATGGGCTAAAGGGACCCAGGTTCAGACAATCCGTATTCCTCTTATCTTTGATTCTGCTTCCACCGCTCCATACCTCCTGCCACCAAAGTGATGCTGTCATAACCTCTTTATTCTTTAAGTCACCAAGATGAAACAAGTTCATCTTCCATTAATGTGTGAGATTTGTAGGTGAGGGTTCTGCTGCAGAGAAGGCTCTCAGCCTGGGCAGAGTTTTACATCTAGACATTTTATAAACAATTTCCTTTTTACAAGGTGGCCGACTAGCTAACCTGAAACCTCTCCTCCTAAAAGACATTTAGAGATGCTTAAAAATACAGTACAGCCTTAGACTTTTCCCCCTTCCATTTCATATTATTTGTTTATTTTTATTGTTTATATGTGATTAACACTGACTGACTGAAATATAGTTGGTGGGTAATATCATATCAGTTTCAGATGTACTGCCTAAATGATTTGGCATTTGCATACATTATGAAATGATCACCATGGTAAGTCTAGTAACATCATTACATCATACATCATACTGTAAAATACATTACAGTATTATTGACCATATTCCTTATGCTTTATAAACCGAACTTAACTAAATTATTTAAAAAGAAACATATTTGTGTGTGTAAAATATTGAGTTTTTATATGTAACATTTTATCTTTTGTAATGTGCCTTTAAGTTGTACAATAGCTAATTTGGATGTAGAATCATGTTTCACAGAATTTTAAATGATAAAAACTAAGTTACAAGCACTACTTGAGTTCTAATATTAACTTTTAATGGAGTATAGTTTCTTTACAATGTTGTGTTCGGTTAGGTTCAGTTCAGTGGTTCAGGCATGTCGATGCTTTGTGATCCCTTGGACTGCAGCCTGCCAGGCCTCCCTGTCTGTCACCAACTCCTGTAGCTTGCACAGGCTCGTGTCCATTGGGTCGGTAATGCCACCCGCCTATCTCATTCTCTGTTGCACCCTTCTCCTCCTTCCATCCCAGTATCGGAGTCTTTTCGAATGGGTTGGTTCTTTGCATCAGGTGGCCAAGGTATTGGCGCTTCAGCGTTGGTCCTTGCAGTGGGGATTCAGGACTCGTTTCCTTTGGGATTGACTGGTTGGATCTCCCTGCAGTCCGGGGAACTCTCAGGAGTCTTCTCCAGTGCCGCAGTTTGGGAGCATCAACTCTTCGGTGCTCATTTTCTTTATGGTCCAACTCTCATATTCATGCAGGACTACTGGAGGGACCGTGACCTTGACTGGATGGACCTTTGTTGGCGAGGTGGTCTCTCTGCCTTTTGATATGCTGTCTGGGTGGGTCATGGCTTTTCTTCCAAGGAGCGACTGTCTTTTGATTTCATGGCTACAGTCGCCATCTGCACTGATTTTTGAGCCCCAAAATACAAAGTCTGTCACTATTTCCATTGTTTTTCATAAATTTGCCATAAAGTCAAGGGACCATATTGCCACGATACTAGTTTTTTGAATGTCGAGTTTTAAGCCAGCTTTTTCACTCTCCTCTTTCACCTTCATCAAGAAGCTCTTTAGTTCCTCTTCACCTTCTGCCATGGGGGTGGTGTCGTTTCCATGTCTGGGGTTGTTGATATTTCTCCTGGCATCTTTATCTTAGTTTTTCCTTCATCCAGCCCGGTGTTTTGCATGGTGTACTCTGCACACAAGTTAAGTGGGCAGAGGACAGTGTGCAGCCTTGATGTACTCCTTTTCCAATTTGTAACTAGTCCATTTTTTCATCGGAGAAGGCAATGGCACCCCACTGCAGTACTCTTGCCTGGAAAATGCCATGGGAAGAGGAGCCTGGTAGGCTGCAGTCCATGGCGTCGCTAAGAGTCAGACACAACTGAGCGACTTCACTTTCACTTTTCACTTTCATGCATTGGAGAAGGAAATGGCAACCCACTCCAGTACTCTTGCCTGGAGAATCCCAGGGATGGCAGAGTCTGGTGGGCTGCCGTCTGTGGGGTTGCACAGAGTTGGACACTACTGAAACAACTTAGGAGGAGGAGTGACTTATTTATTTTATAACTGGAAGTTTGTACCTCTTAATCTTCTTCATCTATTTCAATCCCATCACCTCCCTCCGCTCTGACAAACACCTGTTGTTTTCTCTATATCTGTAACTGTCTTCATTTTATTTTCTTGTGTCTTTGATTTGTTTTTTAGATTTCACATAAAAGTGAGATCATAGAGTGATTTTCTTTCTCTGACTCATTTTCCTTAGAGCAATGCCCTCTAGATCCATCCATTTTGTTGCAGTGGCAAAGTCCATTTATTTTATTAAGATTAATATTCCATTGTACATGTAATACCACATCTTATTTATCCATTCACATATGGGTGGATATTTAGGTTCTTTCCATATATTGGCTATTATAAATAATGTTGGGCAATGAATATAGGGACACATGCTGCTGCTGCTGCTGCTGCTGCTTAGTCACTTCAGTCCTGTCCGACTCTGTGCAACCCCATAGACGGCAGCCCACCAGGCTCCCCTGTCCCTGGGACTCTCCAGGCAAGAACACTGGAGTGGGTTGCCATTTCCTTCTCCAGTGCATGAAAGTGAAAAGTGAAAGTGAAGACATTGAGTCGTGTCCAACTCTCAGCGACCCCATGGACTGCAGCCTACCAGGCTCCTCCGTCCATGGGATTTTCCAGGTAAGAATACTGGGGTGGGGTGCCATTGCCTTCTCCGATAGGGGTGCATATGTCTTTTCAAATTAGTTTTTATTTTGGGGGTATAGATCCCCAGAAGTAAAAATGCTAGATCATATGGTAGTTCTAGTTTTATTTTTTTTGAGGAACCTCCATACTGATTTCCATTGTGGCACC
The DNA here is from genome assembly GCA_006410875.1 of Neotragus pygmaeus. Lineage (NCBI taxonomy): Eukaryota > Metazoa > Chordata > Mammalia > Artiodactyla > Bovidae > Neotragus > Neotragus pygmaeus. The sequence goes on along the minus strand of SJYV01053607.1, from coordinate 139,592 downwards.
AAATTATATTCCCACCAACAGTGCACAAGGGTTCCCTTTTCTTCACTTCCTCATCGACACTTGCTATTTATTGTCTTTTTGATGATAGCCATTCTGACAGGTGTGAGATGGTATCTCATTGTGGTTTTTATTTGTGTTTCTCTGATGATTAGTGATGTTGAGCATCTTTTCAAGTGCCTGTTGGTCATCTGTGTGTCTTTAGAGACCAAATGTGTATTCTGGTCCTTTGCCCATTGTTAAATTTTTTTTTAATGTTGAGTTAGATGAGTTCTTTGTATATTTTGAATATTGACCCTTTATCAAATATATCGTTTGCACATATCTTCTCTTGTTCAGTAGGTGGCCTTTTCATTTTGTTGATAATTTCCTTCCCTGTACAAAAGTTTTACTGTCCCATTTGTTTATTTTCACTTTTGTTTCCCTTGCCTGAGGAGACAGATCCAAAAAAAAAATTGCTAAGACTTATATAAAAGAACATACTGCCTGTGTTTTCTTCTGGGAGTTTTATGGTCTCAGGTCTTACACTTAAGTCTTTAATCTATTTTGAGTTTTTGGTATGGTTTGGGAAGGTAGTCCCCTTTTATTTTTTTGCTTGTAGCTGTCCAGTTTTCCCCACCCCCTGATAGACTCTTTATAAATGCATAGGTGAGCTTACCCAAAGATAAAGAAAAACCCTGAGGCCAATAATGAAGAAGGATCTGAACACCAAGACAGTGAGTCTGTGAAGTGACACTGAGGCAGTGACTTAAGGACTTGAGTTTTAACTTTCATGTTGGGATTAGAAACAAGGGACTTGGGTCGTGTAAGTGAGAAGCTGAATTGGAAGCCTCCACGTTAGATGGTCCTGCAAGCTGCCTCTGAGAAAAAGGATGGGCTGGAAACATATAATCACTGGCACAGGGAACATCTAGGAAGTTTGATTTAGAGCAGGCCTTGGGTGGAACACAAAAAATCTTCCAAGAACTCATAGCCACAGGTGTGATTTATGGTTTTCACATAGATTTTCTTTTGGATTTAGAACACCTGCCAAATCTCCCTGGCTGCTCTTTTCTCCCAGTTTGAAGTTTCTGCTTCTCTCTGGAGCACCTCCCCACCCCCACATAACTTCCAGAATGCTTCTGTTTGCTTATACAGAGCAGTTTAGTTCCCGCTCTTCTCAAATTGTGTCCACTTTGATTTAGTGGGGCTTTTCATTTCATAACCAAAATCATACTGCTACATTTCCAATCAAGAGAACCAATACTCTAAGATGAATGCTGTCGTTCTCAGAAATGCAGGGGCTGCGGCCATGGCATTTCGCTGTGCTTTAAAAATAGCAATTATCCTTTCTCCTTTCATTCAGCTGTGTATTTAATTAACTATCTCTTGGGAGAGAAACATGAAGATGCTCAAAGAAAAGGGGGCAGAGCAATCAACTAAGTTAAAATTAAGGTTATGTAGTAATCACATTCCACGGTGTGCTGCCTTCTTTACGTACGAGACTGAAGCCTCAAGGCAGCAAGACACCAATAGGAAAGAAACAGGAAACCGTTTTCTCCTGGAGTTATAGGACTTGATTAAAAATGATTCCAAATGAATCTCTCTCCAATTTTTTAAATTGCTTGTGTTCATTAGGTGTGTCAAAGCCAATCTATTAGAAATTCTCTGTGGGCAGAAATGGAGGGCTCTGCTCCCGGTCCAGATTGAGGGCCTCACTAGTAGAAACTGAGTCATGTATGGCTGGAAAGGGTTTTCGGTGTTTGGACACTTCAAACCCCTTTTAATGTTGTCTTTCTGAAGAGCTTCTTACTGCTGGAATTTTTTTAGAATTGAAACTATTAAGCCCTAATTTAGGGAGTGATTACCTGATCTTTTCAGACCCCTCAAAGGCTAAAACATGTGTTGTTCAGTCGCTCAGTCCGACTCTTTGCGACCCCCGTGGACTGCAGCATGCCAGACTTCCCTGTCCTTCACTATCTCCCAGAGTTTGCTCAGACTCACGTCCACTGAGTTGGTGATGCCATCCAACCATCTCATCCTCTGTCGACCCTTTCTCCTCTTGCCTATATGACTATATGAACTCTTGACTATACGAATCTTTGTCTATAAAGTGATGTCTCTGCTTTTTAATACGCTATTTAGGTTTGTCATAGCTTTTCTTCCACATGTGTAATATGTAAGACATGAACTGGTGGGAAAGCAAAGCATTTGTACTGAGATTGAGGCTTGTATATTTTGGGGCTCCAAAAATCACTGCAGATGATGACTGCAGCCATGAAATTAAAAGACATTTACTCCTTGGAAGAAAAGCTATGCCCAGCCTAGACAGCATATTAAAAAGCAGAGGCATTACTTTGCCAGTAAAGGTCTAGTCAAAGCTATGGTTTTTCCAGTAGTCATGTATAGGTGTGAGAGTTGGTCTATAAAGTAAGCTGAGCACCAAAGAATTGATGCTTTTGAACTATGTTGTTGGAGAAGACTCTTGAGAGTCTCTTGGACTGCAAAGAGATCCAACCAGTCCATCCTAAAGGAAATGAGTTCTGAATATTCATTGGAAGGACTGATGCTGAAGCTGAAACTCCAATACTTTGGCCACCTGATGCAAAGAACTGACTTATTTGAAAAGACCCTGATGCTGGGAAAGATTGAAGGTGGAAGAAGGGGAGGACAGAGGATGAGCTGTGGATGGCATCACTGACTCTATGGACATGAGTTTTGAGTAAGCTCGAACTTACTAAATTGGTGATGGACTGGGAGGCCTGTTAGTCCATGGGATTGCCAAGAGTTGGACATGCCTGAGTGACTGAACTGAGCTGAGACAGTGCACTAAGTCGTGTCCAACCCTTGCGACCCCATGGACTGTAGGTCGCCAGGCTCCTCTGTCTATGGGATTCTCCAGGCAAGAATACTGGAGTGGGTTGCCGTTTCAAGGCTTATATATAAAAAGATTCCAAAAAGGACCACTTGATGGCAGCAAAGGGCATGTTTTCATCACTCACTGCCTTTTTTCAATGTATCACAAGCAGGTTTACTCCTTTGAAAAGAAGTCTCCTCCCCCTTCTGAATTTTTGAAACTTGGTGTTGAAATTTTTGCCCTTTCAGTGGTTAATGGCCATTTTAAGAAATCCACATAGTAAGCTCTCTTATAAGTACCTATTTTGTGATGTGTTTGGCCCCTTTTATATTCTAAAGCAGGTTTAAATATAGTGCATATAAACATCTCTGTGAACACATACACTTCTGTTTATGGACTTATTCTAGTGTTACAAGGCTAAATATTGTATTTAGCACTGAAGAAATGAGACACTTGACTCACTGATAAAAAATTCCTACATGCACTAGAATAAATATCTGAAGAGTATATAGTATTTAGGGCAGGATATGAAGAAGCTGATGTTTTCTAGTGTTAATCATGAAGAAATGTTTTATTTTTCCTGATCGAGAACCTTTTCCAGGGGAGTTTTACAAATATTAATTAATATGTCACTATGTGTTAAGTATTACAATGACAGAATTTGAGAAATAAGACAAAGTCAGGCAATTTAGAAAATGGAGGTAAGAATTAGGTGGTGGGTGTGATGACAGTGGAAGAGACTTTGTCTCTCTCTTCTGTTTTCTTTCCTTACATTTTAGTAAGAACTTATCTGGAGTGCTCACTGAATGAGTGCGGTGAGCACTGTCCGTGAGGGGGATGTGGTTAAGAGCAGTTGGTTGAGGGGAGGCGACAGGATAGAATATTTATTTATTTATTAAAACAAATTTTTTTTTTTTTACTTTACAATACTGTATTTAAAATGGACACTATTTTAAATCTAAGATGAATGGCTTGTATGTATAGAGGGGGCAGCAGAAGCGAGCAAGGATGAATCAGAGAAACAAGTGAGGGACTAGCCTAGACTTGTCTGTAGGTTGCCTGAAATCATTTAAGGTCTAATAATGCTTTGTGTAGTACACGTGTGCAGCTGCCCGAGGCTTTTGCTGTCACCCTCTTATCCTTTTTTTTTTTTTTTTTAAGAATGATCATACTCTGGTCCATCAGACTGTGCATACATTGCATCAAAAAAGACTCAGCTTCTGTTGCCAGGGATGGAGGTTGCAGCCCAATACAAAAAATCAGGGTGAAATTTTTTACTCCAGGCAGTACTTTTTTTCTTTACTAAATTCACTATTTTTAAAACCTTCACTAAAGCTTTTGGTTTCCTTAATCAGACTTCTTTCGAGTTACCAGTAGTCTAGAAGTAGGAGCCCTGCTATATGTTTTTATTGTTAAGAACTGTGGTTTTCATTTGTTCTTCAAATACAAAGTTGCATGACCTACTGGTAGCTGCATGCTATGGAAGGAGTATTTTTGTGAGTTTGTTTATCTGTTTTGAAAGGCAATGACACCCACTCCAGTACTTTTGCCTGGAAAATCCCATGGACAGAGGAGCCTGGTGGGCTGCAGACCATGGGGTCGCTAGAATCGGGCACAACTGAGCGACTTCATTTTCACTTTTCACTTTTATGCATTGAGAAGGAAATGGCAACCCACTCCAGTGTTCTTGCCTGGAGAATACCTGGGATGGCAGAGACTAGTGGGCTGCCGTCTCTGGGGTCGCACAGAGTTGGACACGACTGAAGCAACTTAGCAACAGTAGCAGTAATGTATTTTGATAAAATGACAAGAAAAGATTTAAATAGTCTTTAATAATGTTAAACAATGCATTTTTCCTATAACCTAAACTGACAAAATTATTAAGTGCAAAACTATCCATTTAAACTGTAGTAAATGAAAAAAGGGCTCTGAGACTCCTTTCAGTGGTATGTAATAAAACATTGAATTTAGGGATGGGTAAAGGATGGAGGCCTGGTGTAAGGTTGAGAAGCTGGAGTGAGGAGAAAGCCTAGCTGTACGAGGCTTTTAAGGAAGCCTGGAAGTGCTTGAATCAATAGCTGAAAAGCCTGATTGGCTACTAATATAAGGCTGAATGCAAATTCTGCTGGAGTGGTGCTTTAGATAATTTGTTGGCTTCACTCTTAATTAGGCTAAACATTGACTTGCTTGTACATTTAATTCACAATAATAGCACAATTAATTACTAAGGCTGGGAGGGAGGCGCAGAGCTGGTTGCTTGGAATGGATTGATGAGAAGAAAAGCTGCAAATGAAGACTGAGTCTGGTCAAGAGGGCTAACCTAGGGAGGGAGGCTGGTGAGAGAGACAGAAAGGGAGAAAGGGAGGGAGATTGAGAGATACTTCTTTAGCCAGAGGCAGTATAGCAACGAGACTCAAGTGGCTGCTTTTAATACTATTGGTTGCACATTACTTAGTTTTGATAGTATTAATATAAAGGTAAAATAGTGCTGTGTGTCTCAGTTGTCACAGGTTTACTTCTAGTGTTGGTTAAATTGATAAAATTTTAAAACATTAATGAAAACCATACTCAATTTTGCATCCTTATTCAGTTCAGTTCAGTCACTCAGTCATGTCCAACTCTTTGAGACCCCATGGACTGCAGCATGCCAGGCTTCCCTGTCCATCACCAACTCCTGGAGCTTATTCAAACTCATGTCCATCGAGTTGGTGATGCCATCTAGCCATCTCATCCTCTGTTATCCCATTCTCCTCTCACTATCAATCTTCCCCAGTATCAGGGACTTTTCCAACGAGTCAGTTCTTTGCATCAGGTGGCCAAAGTATTGGAGGTGAAGCTTCAGCATCAGTCCTTCCAATGAATATTCAGGACTCATTTCCTTTAGGACTGACTGGTTTGATCTCCTTATTATTCTGTAGGATCCTTATTACTCTATGGGAATGCATTATCATCTGTCTAGAATTGACATTGATTTGACACACTTACCAGGTGTTCTGTGATCATTGTTTATAGTTGCTTATTTCAACTCTCTTGTTAGTTTATCAGCTTGTTACTCTTGTTAGTTTTCATTCAGTCATGTCTGACCCTTCATGACCCCATGGACTGCAGCATGCCAGGCCTCCTTGTCCCTCACCATCTCCTGGATTTTGCCCCAGTTCATGTCCATTGCATCAGTAATGCCATTCAGCCATCTCATCCTCAGCTTGTTACTGGGGAAGAATTCTGACCCAGCAATCAGATATCTAGATTGTACCCCATCTTAGCTACTTATTGGCAAAAATAACTCAAAAAAGTTAGTTTCCTTTTTTTCTTTTTAGAAATAGGTTGTTGTGAGAGGGTTCTTATTATATTATTGTTATCACCTTCCTCATTATTATTATTATTAATCTGGGGGAAATGCATGCTTCTATATTGGAATAACAAGGTAAGTTAAACATAAGATTGCCCAAAATCTTGGTTGCCTTTAGTTTTGCTTGGTATAGAAAGCAATGCGGTATAGTAGAAAGAGTATGGACTTTTGTCCTGACACCCTTTAACTGTGTCACCTTAGGTAAACTTTACTTCCTGAGCCTGAGTTCCTCCAACATAAAATGGGGGTATGTGTACCTACCTTTGTGTTGTTGTGACAATCAGAGATAACAAAACAATTGACGTAGTTCCTGCTATATAATGAGCTCCTGATAAATGCAAGTTGCTGTTATAATAATTGAAAACATAACACTTTATCAAATCTTTGCTGCTAAGTCACTTCAGTCGTGTCCGACTCTGTGCGACATCATAGCCCTGCCCCTGGGATTCTCCAGGCAAAAACACTGGAGTGGGTTGCCATTTCCTTCTCCAATGCATGAAAGTGAAAAGTGAAGGTGAAGTCACTCAGTCGTGTCCGACTCTTCACGACCCCATGGGCTGCAGCCCACCAGGCTCCTCCATCCATGGGATTCTCCAGGCAAGAGTGCTGGAGTGGGGTGCCATTACCTTCTCCCTTATCAAATCTTTAGCTCTCATTAAATATCAGTTGTTATAATAATGGCAAGTATTTTGGTTAATATAATGAAGTGATATACTTTATGACAATGATCTTATTACATTATCATCAATTTTAATAATTACTATCAATTTCATAAAAAATACACAAATCAATGCTTGTCATCTGTAGGTTTTCAATAAATATTAATTTTCTATGTCATAAAACATCATACATAATCATAAACTTACTTGATTTAGAAGTGAAATCAATGCATGTAATACATAACACCTGGCTCAAATGCTACTGGAACACATCTTTATGAATGCAATAAGCTATTCTTTTCTTTGTTTTTCATCAGTGATGCTCAAGACCTGTCCTGATATAAGCAACATATTAAATGAATGTTCTTACCTAATTTAAAAAATACTGTATTGTATCATTTATAATGAAAGATCAATAAAATAAAAAAATTTGAAGAAATTAAAGGGGTATTAGATTTTAACTTATATTTAGTAGCCTAATATTTTAATTATCTCTCATTAAAAATATATATTTTAAGACATTAGGAGGATAGTTCCAGGGTATGTTGAGAAGTGTAAAATATTCAACATCATGTGCAGTTAATAGGAAAAAATATATATCACATATAAAATGATTTTTTTTTAGCAAAAATTATTAGGTTTGTTTGCTTCATTTCTTCATATACTATTTTTAATGTGTAATATGTTATTGTAATATATTTGAAAATATACATTATATTTAATAGATATTATTCAATATACTTATATACATGTATGTGTATAGATAAATGTTAATTATTAGATAATCAAGTCTATTTATTAGTTAAGTAATTTACTTTTATTAGAGAATTTGATGTGCAAACTTTTAAAGTTAAGCACCTGAAATAATTCACTGAAGATAAAGTTATGAGTAACTACCCAGGGAAGAGAAATTGTAGCAGTATGTATGTAACATAATTTGTAAAAGGAATCCAAATTGGAAAAGAAGAAGTAAAAAACTCTCACTGTTTGCAGATGACATGATCCTCTACATAGAAAACCTTAAAGACTCCACCAGAAAATTACTAGAGCTAACCAATGAATATAGTAAAGTTGCAGGATATAAAATCAAAATAGATGGAGAAATATACAATGCTCATGAATCGGAAGAATCAGTATAGTGAAAATGAGTATACTACCCAAAGCAACCTATAGATTCAGTGCAATCCCTATCAAGCTACCAATGGTATTTTTCACAGAGCTAGAACAAATAATTTCACAATTTGTATGGAAATACAAAAAACCTCAAGTAGCCAAAGCAATCTTGAGAAAGAAGAATGGAACTGGAGGAATCAACCTGCCTGACTCCAGGCCCTACTACAAAGCCACAGTCATCAAGACAGTATGGTACTGGCACAAAGACAGAAATATAGATCAATGGAACAAAATAGAAAGCCCAGAGATAAATCCACACACCTATGGACACCTTATCTTTGACAGAGGAGACAAGAATATACAATGGAGTAAAGACAATCACTTTAACAAGTGGTGCTGGGAAAACTGGTCAACCACTTGTAAAAGAATGAAACTAGATCACTTACTAACACCATACACAAAAATAAACTCAAAATGGATTAAAGATCTAAATGTAAGACCAGAACCTATAAACCTCTTAGAGGAGAACATAGGCAAACACTCTCCAACATAAATCACAGCAGTATCCTCTATGACCCACCTCCCAGAATATTGGAAATAAAAGCAAAAATAAACAAGAAGGACCTAATTAAACTTAGAAGCTTCTGCAAAACAAAAGAAACTATAAGCAAGGTGAAGAGACAGCCTTTCAGAATGGGAGAAAATAATAGCAAATAAAGCAACTGACAAACAGCTAATCTCAAAAATATACAAGCAACTCCTGCAACTCAATCCCAGAAAATTAAATGACCCAATCAAAAAATGGGCCCAAAAAACTAAATAGACATTTCTCCAAAGAAGACATATAGATGGCTAACAAACACATGAAAAGATGCTCAACATCACTCATTATCAGAGAAATGCAAATCAAAACCACAGTGAGGTACCATTTCACACCAGGCAGAATGGCTGCAATCCGAAAGGCTACAAGCAATAAATGCTGGAGAGGATGTGGAGAAAAGGGAACCCTCTTACACTGTTGGTGGGAATGCAAACTAGTACAGCCACTATGGAAAACAGTGTGGAGATTCCTTAAAAAATTGCAAATAGAACTGCCTTATGACCCAGCAATCCCACTGCTGGGCATACACACCGAGGAAACCAGAATTGAAAGAGACACATGTACCCCAATGTTCATCGCAGCACTGTTTATAATAGCCAGGACATGGAAACAACCTAGATGTCCATCAGCAGATGAATGGATAAGCAAGCTGTGGCATATATACACAATGGAGTATTACTCTGCCATTAAAAAGAATAAATTTGAATCAGTTCTAATGAGATGGATGAAACTGGAGCCTATTATACAGAGTGAAGTAAGCCAGAAAGAAAAACACCAATACAGTATACTAATGCATACATATGGAATTTAGAAAGATGGTAACGATAACCCTGTATGCAAGACAGCAAAAGAGACACAGATGTATAGAATAGTCTTTTGGACTCTGTGGGAGGAGGAGAGGGTGGGATGATTTGGGAGAATGGCATTGAAGCATGTATAGTATCATATAAGGAAGGAGTTGCCAGTCTAGATTTGATGCAGGATACAGGATGCTTCCCTGGTGGCTCAGAGGTTAAAGCTTCTGCCTACAATGTGGGGGACCTGGGTTCAATCCCTGGGTTGGGAAGATCCCCTGGAGAAGGAAATTGCAACCCACACCAGTGTTCTTGCCTGGAGAATCCCATGGATGGAGAAGCTTGGTGGGCTACAGTCCATGGGATCGCAAAGAGTTGGACACGACTGAGTGACTTCATTCACTCAGTCACTCACAGGATGCTTGGGGCTGGTGTACTGAGATGACTCAGAGGGATGGTATGGGGAGGGAGGTGGGAGGGGGCTTCAGGATTGGGAACACGTGTGCACCTGTGGTAGATTCATGTTGATGTGTGGCAAAACCAATACAATATTGTAAAGTCAAAATATATATATATATATACATATATAATGGGGAAAAAAAGTTATGAGTAACTATCCAGGGAAGAGAAATTGTAGCAGTATGTATGGTAATGAACCTTACAACTACCCAGGGAGAAGAAATTGCAGCAGTATGTATAAAATGAACCTTACAAAGTCATCTTAATTGAATATGTGGATGTATATAAAACCAAGGAATAATTAAGATTTTGTAGGTGTTATGTGAGCAACAGTTGTGATATTTATGTGGGGATTATGCCAAGTTAATGCACATAGTAGGTTCAGAAGAAAGGAGAAAGCTAAGTCAGCATCTTTAACAATTTAAGTGTCTGGAGAAGATGGTGTTGATTATCATTTTACTACACTATCTACAGGTTAGTCATTTTAGGGTAAATTTATGAAAATTCAGTAACCTAAACTAGTAAAGAAGCTAAATTTGTGCACCTATTTGCTGAATTGCTTCCAGGGAATTTGCTTATTACTTAAACCCTCAAGCTGTGGGACAGTTCTTAATTAAAATTCACAATAGCCATTTCTCTTTATGTTTCTTAGGAACAAGGTCTCAGACAAAACCAGACTATTGACATTGTTAATTTTCCTGAACTTGGCCTCATTGATTTAAAAATATACTTTTTGAGTACTTCCATAGGGTAACAAAGAGTTGGACACGACTAAGCGACTATCACTCACTTACTCACTTTGAGTACCAATCACCAGTTATAGAGATTGATCTCCTTGGGGATCAAAGAAGTTCAGGAAGCAGGTTATAGACAAATTTAATCATGGCCAGACAATGGGTGATGATGGGTTACAAAGATAAGGTAAGAATCTTGGACTAGGAGATCCCAAGTCAAGGTTAGCAACAAGAGATTACCTGTCATGGTTGTAGACTAAATGTATAGATTACTTAAGAATCAGCAACAATTAAAAAAAAAATGTGCAACAAGATAGAGCTGGCATCAGAAGTTTTGGAGAATCTAATGATCACTGTGGACACTCTTCCCCAGAGTCTCAAATTTTGTGTATAATATGAGGAAGTTTATGGACTTCATTTTGAAAGCCATTGAAGTATGTGTCTCAGAATTAGGAGACTAAATAGGAAACTCCAAGGAAAAGATCTTAAAGCTAAGATGTATCAGTCAGGATAGATTAGTGTCTATATTAGTAACAAATGAATTCTACTTAGTAAAAATATATCATACTTATCTTTCCTATATGAAGTATCTTTAATAGACTTCTCCACCTTCTAACACAGTGTCTTTCTTCCTGTGAAGGGAATAGATATAAAATGATTAAAAAGTCGTTATCTTGTAATTTGACATAAAAGGCATAGATGAATTTCTCATCAAACTCTAATACTCATTTGTATATGGTGATAATATTATATGGTCAATCAGATAGTTAATGATTGATTGGAAGAGAAATCTATTTGATAGCAGGATGGAATGGTACCAAGGTTCGTTAGACTGATAGTAGCATGCCCTGGTTCAGTTCTTTTTACAGCTAGTATACATACCAATTTGGTGAATACATCCATTCTGAATGATACTTCTCTTGCTGTGTCTGTCCTAAACACTTTGAATATCACCCCTATTTAACAGAAATAAATGAGGTAAGTTAGTAAATTCAGGAGAAGGGACACAGGTCAGTGAGATCTTAGGAAGATATTGATAAAATGTATAATAAGTCAGAGGTATCATGGAATCTTTTTACATTCTAGGTGTACAAAATTGAGATAAGTCAAGAACACAGCTGGAATTCGATCAGTTAGTATAGAGGAGCCAACTGAGGCTGAACTTAAGCACTCCTGGTTTCCCTGGCAACAGGGCCCCCTTCCCAAGCAAGTAATAATTTTAGTGTGAGTGAAGTAATAATTGGAAGTAGAAAAATATGTTTTCACGTCAACGCCTACTTCTGGGAAGGTTAGGGGAGGAGTTTGCTAAAGGCAAAGGATGAGGTCATGAGAGTGGAAGAATTTAAATTAAAAAAGAGTTAAATTAAGCTTGAGTTTGAAAGCTTCTGGGCCTAGCACCACATAGCAGTGCTGCTTCCCTGACTTTGGTTGAAGCCAGGGTAGATAGTAAATCACATGGTTGCATATGTGATATATTATCTCTTCCATCATAGCCCAGAGAAAGTACTGGGCTGGGAAATGGTGACCTGAGTAAATTGGCTTGGATTAGAGCCATCTGCTGTCTGGATTTCTCTGCCTGCTTTTATATGTACTTACCCAGGAAGTTCTCATTTGCCCAGAAGGATCAAGAGGCAGTCAAAACAGATTTGCCCATACATTTCTGTGAATTTAGTTTACTTTGTTTTTAATGTTTCCGTAAAGTGCTATTTTTTCTTGCCAAATGTACCTTTTCAAATTCTGCTCAATGGTCTGAACCTTTTCTGCTTTTGTTAAATATTGGTTGAATGTGTAGCACTGCTTGGAGAGCTGAGAGCCTGGGAAGAGTCCACAACGGGAACCTCACTCTTTCAATTCTATTTTTCCTTCTCTGTTCTAGAGGAAAGTCTTGGCCTTGATGTATACACGGAGTATCCCTGGTTGGAACTAATTTTCAGTGAAGTTCTTAGGCTTCCCTTGTGGCTCCACTGGTAAAGAATCCATTGCAATGTGGGAGACCTGGGTTTGATCCCTGGGTTGGGAAGATCCCCTGGAGAAGGGAAATGCTGTCCACTTCGGCATTCTGGCCTGGAAAATTCCATGGACTCTATGGTCCATGGGGTCTCAAAGAGTTGGACACTAGTGAGTGACTTTCACTCTCTATTATAATAAGGACCACGAAATTATTTTAAGATTAAAGATCTCATTGCTCTTTTCCAGGAATAAGTGGATATCAGGTTAAAATGTAGTAAGAATGGGTTCATAGGCAAAAAATGAAATGATAGGGAGCCATATTCACAGTGAAGCTTCAGAAAGGGCCTTAGTGATTGGCCAAAAAAAGGCCAAGGTTAAGGGTTGACAGACAAATTTGATTCCATTTTCTGCACCCATGGCTATAGTTTAAGGAAGTTAAAATCAGTTCTATTTTGCTTCAGGCAGTATTATGAAGCCCCATTTTTTTCCTTTTTTGTTTTAAAGATTTTTTGATGTGGACCATTTTTAAAGTTTGTATTAAATTTGTTACAATATTGCTTCTGTTTTATGTCTAGTTTTTTTGGCCACAAGGTATGTGGGATCTTACTCCCCAATCAGTTATTGAACCTGCACCCCCTGCATCAGAAGGCGAAGTCTTAACTACTCAGTGGCCTGCCAGGGAACTCCCGAAGCCCCATTTTCTCCTCCCAGATCCCAATAATAGTAAATAAGTGTCCATGTCATATAAGAATATGATTGTAACTGTGTGTGCAATCAGCAGTGTCTGACGTGGTCCCAGTGACCCTACCCCTGGTGTTCAAGGCCTTGTGTTCTTCTCTCCTTACGTGTAGGTTGAATCTAGGGGCTCACCTCTAATGAATTGAGGATGTCAAAATGATGGGTTGTTAACTCCAAGATTAGACTTCGGTCTTCCCTCACTTCTCCTTCCTGCCCCTCCCCATCTCCTCTTTTCCATCTAGTCCTTACTCTGGGAAACAAACTGCCCCACTGAGAGTTGTCTTATGGAAAAGCCCTCTGGCAAGGAGCTCTGCCAACAGCAGGCAGCAAGGACCTGAGGCCTGCCCATAACTACATTTGTGAGCTTGCAAACAGATGCTCCCCATATCAAGCCTGGAGAAGATTATAGGCTTAGCCAATATGGTCATTCTAGCCCATTAGAGACCCTCAGCTAGAAGACCCAGGTAAACTGTGCTCAGATCCCTTATCCACAGAAACTGTGAGATAATAAATATTTGCTATTTTTAAATTGCCACATTTTGGAATAATTTGCTTTCCTCAGTAGATAATACACTGTTTAAAACAGAGGGTTATATGTGATGAAAACATTCAATAAGAATGCTGTATACACCCATGAATGCGTGCTCAGTCGTTCAGTCATGTCTAACTCTTTGCGATCCCATGGAGTGTAGCCCACCAGGTTCCTCTGTCTGTGGAATTTACCAGTCAAGAGTACTGGAGTGGGTTGCTATTTCCTTCTCCAGGGGATCTTCTCAGCCCAGGAATCAAACCCGCATCTCTTGTACATCCTGTATTGGCAGGTGGGGTTTTTACCACACACACATCCAGAAGGGCCACAAAATCCCTGTGAATATATGGTAGGTATGAGTTTTTTTTCTTTGCTTTCCTCCATTTTACCTTTCTTTGCACTAATTTTATTTTCAGCTATGTTTTTCTGACTGTCTTCTTCCATGTGGATGGTAGGGAGACTTTAGAGCAGTCCCAAAGAGATTAGCAAATAATTAATGGATAATATCAGGCATAGTATGAACAGTATGGAAAGGCAAAAAGACAGGACACTGAAAGATAAACTCCCCAGGTTGGTAGGTGCCCAATATGCTACTGGAGATCAGTAGGGAAATAACTCCAGTAAAAATGAAGAGATAGAACCAAAGCAAAAACAACACCCAGTTGTGGATGTGACTGGTGATGGAAGTAAAGTCTGATGCTGTAAAAAGCAATATTGCATAGGAACCTGGAATGTTAGGCCCATGAATCAAGGCAAATTGGAAGTGGTCACACAGGAGATGGCAAGAGTGAACATCGACATTTTAGGAATCAGTGAACTAAAATGGACTGAAATGGGTGAATTTAACTCAGATGACCATTATATCTACTACTGTGGGCAAGAATCCCTTAGAAGAAATGGAATAGCCATCATAGTCAACAAAAGAGTCCAAAATTCAGTACTTGGATGCAATCTCAAAAATGATAAAATGATCTCTGTTCATTTCCAAGGCCAACCATTCAATATCACGGTAATCCAAGCCCATGCCCCAACCAGTAATGCTGAAGAAGCTGAAGTTGAACAGTTTTATGAAGCCCTATAAGACCTTCTAAAACCAACACCCAAAAAGGATGTCCTTTTCATTATAGGGGACTGGAATGCAAAAGTAGGAAGTCAAGAGATACCTGGAGTAACAGGCAAGTTTGGCTTTGGAGTACAAAATAAAACAGGTCAAAGGCTAACAGAGTTTTGCCAAGAGAATGCACTGGTCATAGCAAACACCCTCTTCCAACAACACAAGAGAAGACTCTACACATGGACATCACCAGATGGTCAGTACCGAAATCAGATTAATTATATTATTTGAGGCCAAAGATGGAGAAGCTCTATACAGACATCAAAAATAAGACCAGGAGCTGACTGTGGCTCAGATCATGAACTCCTTATTGCCAAATTCAGGCTTAAATTGAAGAAAGTAGGGAAAACCACTAGACCAGATATGATGTATATCAAGTATACAGTAGAAGTGAGAAATATATTTAAGGGATTAGATCTGATGGACAGAATGCCTAAAGAACTATGGACGGAGGTTTGTGACAATGTACAGGAGGCAGTGATCAAGACCATCCCCAAGAAAAAGAAATGCAAAAATTAAAATGGTTGTCTGAGGAGGCCTCACAAATAGCTGAGAAAGGAAGAGAAGCTAAAGGCAAAGGAGAAAAGGAAAGATATACCCATTTGAATGCAGAGTTCTAAAGAAGAGCAGGGGGGATAAGAAAGCTTTCCTCAGTGATCAAAGCAAATAAATAGAGAGAAATAATAAAATGGGAAAGACTAGAGATTTCTTCAAGAAAATTAGAGAAAGCAAGGGAACATTTCATGCAAAGATGGGCACAATTAAGGACAGGAATGGTATGGACCTAACGGAAGCAGAAGATATTAAGAAGAGGTGGCAAGAATACAGAGAACTATACAAAAAAAGATCTTTATGACCCAGATAACCACAATAGTGTGATCACTCACCCAGAGCCAGACATCCTTAATGCGAAGTCAAGTGGGCCTTAGGAGGCATCACTGCGAACAAAGCTAGAGGAGGTGATGGAATTTCAGGTTAGCTATTTCAAATCCTAAAAGATGATGCTGTAAAAGCGCTGCACTCAATATGGCAGAAAATCTGGAAAATTCAGCACTGGCCACAGGACTGGAAAAGGTCAGTTTTCATTACAATCCTAAAGAAAGGTACTGCCAAAGGTTGCTCAAACTACTGCACGATGCACTCATCTCACACACTAGCAAAGTAATGCTCAAAATTCTCCAAGCTGGACTTCAGTATTACGTGAATTGTGAACTTCCAGATGTTCAAGCTGGTTTTAGAAAAGGCAAGGGAACAAGAGATCAAATTGCCAATATCTGTTAGATATCAAAAAAGTGAGAGAGTTCCAGAAAAGCATCTATTTCTGCTTTATTGACTGTGCCAAAGCCTCTGACTCTGTGGATCACAACAAACTGTGGAAAATTCTTCAAGAGATGGGAATACCAGACTACTTGACCTGCCTCCTGAGAAATCTGTATGCAGGTCAAGAAGCAACAGTTAGAACTGGACATGGAACAACAGACTGGTTCCAGATTGGGAAAGGAGTCCGTCAAAGCTGTATATTGTCACCCTGATTTTTAAATTTATATGCAGAGTACATCAGACAAAATGCCAGGTTGGATGAAGCACAGGCTGGAATCAAGATTGTTGGGAGAAATACCAATAACCTCAGATATGCAGATGACACCACCCTTATGGCAGAAAGCGAAGAAGAACGAAAAAGCCTCTTGATGAAAGTGAAAGAGGAGAGTGAAGAAGTTGGCTTAAAACTCAACATTCAGAAAACTAAGATCATGGTATCTGGCCCCATTACTTCATGGCAAATAGATGGGGAAACAATTGAAACAGTGAGAGACTTTATTTTTGGGGGCTCCAAAATCACTGCAGATGGTGACTGTAGCCATGAGATTAAAAGACGCTTGCTCCTTGAAAGAAAAGCTATGACCAACTTAGAAAGCATATTAAAAAGCAGAGACATTACCTTGCCAACAAATGTTTGTCTAGTCAAAGCTATGGTTTTTCCAGTAGTCATGTATGGACATGAGATCTGGACCAGAAAAAAAGCTGAGCACTGAAGAACTGATGCTTTTGAACTGAGGTGATGGAGAAGACTTTGAGAGTCCCTTGGACTACAAGGAGATCCAACCAGTCCATCCTAAAGGAAGTCAGTTCTGAATATTCATTGGAAGGACTGATGCTGAAACTTCACCTCCAATACTTTGGCCTCATGATGCAAAGAACTGACTCATTGGAAAAGACCCTGATGCTGGAAAAGTTCGAAGGCAGGAGAAGTGAACAGAGGGTGAGATGGTTGGATGGCATCACCGACTTGATGGAGATAAATTTGAGTAAGCCTTGGGAGTTGGCGATGGGCAGGGAAGCTTAGCATGCAGCAGTCCATGGGGTTGCAAAGAGCCAGACACAACTGAGCAACTGAACTGAACTGATCAGGAACAGAGACTGTATAGTGTGTCATACAGTGGATTTTAGAGGCACTATTCATCTTCTTATGGAAGTCAGAGATAATTTTTCTATGAATTGTCATAAAGAAGATCCTCAGTGAACTTCCTAGTAATTTTCTTACAGTAACTAGAATAATGAATTTTAGTGAGCTGATTCTTTCTTGGTGTCTCAGTATGGTCTTTATTTCCAGTCTTAAGGACTAACCTCATTGTAGGTGTGGCACCCAAGTGGAAGTCATTAGTTTCTAAGGAGAGCATATTACCTATTGGGCTTTTACAACAACATCAAGCATCATGGCAAAAGTTTTTGCCAACTTTTTTTCTGCAGATGGATGGTTTCTTTTAGATATAAAGTTCTACTTGTGATCAAGGAAAAAGCAATTGTCAGGTAATATCTTAAAGGTTTCCAGTTATGTAATTCCATGATTTATTGTTAGACAACCTATTTTTTAAGTGTTTGTTACTAAAAAGGTGTATATTTGGCTTGAAAACCTTGTGAAGAAAGGTTAATTCAAGGCAACTTCTCCTCCTGTTCTGACTATAGGGGTAGTTAAAACTCTGCAGATCTTTTCTGTTTCTTTCTTTAGAGCAGTGCAAATTCTTTGAGTCATCAGATTACAGGTGCCATATACCACTTTAATTTAGGAGTAATTGTGTAATGCTCTTTAAGTTAGTCATGAGAAAGTACCTGTATTTAAAACTATTTCCAGACTTGGCAGTTTTTACTGCAGCCTGCACTTGAGCAAATAATTCTTAGCTAAAATCACCTAACACTTCCTCATGAGCTTTGTGTGACACATTGATATATATGTATATCCTTTTAGCAGGAAATGAGTTTGAATTTTACTTCAGGAAGTAAGAATTATATTATAAGCAGAAATATAAAAAGATAGATAAAATAGTTTCAGCTAGTAATGTCGTAGCATCCCTAATCAGAGAAAGCACAACAGAGCCATGGGAATACCCTTTTACTTTGCAGAATGAAGCAGAAAACTCACATAATGGTTTCAGGTAAAGATGGGAGCAGATACTCTTCATGATAGATGTGTTAGTGGGCTGCAATTTATTATCATGCCTTTAAAAATTAATTTAAAGTTATACCCTGCCCTCATATAAAACTCCCATGAGGCTTCTGGCACTCACTTTGTAGTTCTTCCAACCTGTCATCTAGCAACTTGCTGATTATTCTCTCTTATTCATGTAAAAGGCTTTAGCACCCATCTCATTGGCTTGCTCTCTGTTGTAAATCTTGCCATTATTCTGGGTGTGTCTAAAATCCACACTGTTACCTATCACCTCCTGTCAAACCATCTAGTGGATACTTAGTCTTTATTTGACCTCTCTCTCCAGCACTTGGCACTTAGGATCATTTCTGCTTTTTTGAGATGCTATACATTCTTGGTTTCTATGTCTGTATACTCCCCTCTTCTTTTTATTCTCTCCTCTCAAGTACTGCTTTTTAGTTTTCTTTCAGCTCTCATCAGCCTTCTTGTATGAGACCCATCCTCTTGGCTTGATTGACAGTTCTTACGTCAGTAGTTCTAAAATATTTATCACTTATTTTTCTTCTGGGATGCATATAATTTTAACTGCCATAAGTATCCATTCAAGCATCTCAACAATATTTACCCTTGATAAATCCCAAATTGAACTCAACTCAAATCCCGCATCACAGCCCTGCTTTGTTCCATACAGTGAACGGCACTGGTATCTAACCAGTTGCTGAGTCCGGACAGTTAGGTACTGTTCATTCTTTCTTTGCTTTGCTTATTTTATACATGCTATGCCACAAAGGTTCTTTGATTATACCTGCTAAATACCTCTCAAATGGATCTACTTAGGTCTGTCCTACTGCTACTCCCCTATGGTTTTTTCCTTGGATTCTGCAACAGCTACCCCTTCCAATTCATTCTCCACACTATGGTGATTCCTCTTAAAACACAGATATCCCTGCTTACAGCTCTTCAGTTTTCATTGTCTTCATAATAAAGTCCAACTTCTTCCATGGCTTAAAAGGCCCAAAATAATATGGCCCTAGCTTACCTTGTTATTATGCTCTTTTGTTACTTTTGCCCAAAGACTAAGTTCTATCCAAAGTGAACTTAGTTCTATAAATAGAACAATATCTTTCTCACCTCTGGCTAACTCTATCTATTCAGGTCTCTGCTTAGACATCACTTCCTCTTAGAAAATCGTCCTAACACTTAAAGGTCAGGTAAAATGTTCCTCCTTTATATTTGCATAACTCTGTGCATCATCCACATCATAACATATTTACCACATTGTGTTTAATTGCTTTTTTACTTGTATATATTCTCATCAAATTATGAGTTTTATGAGGGTGGTAGTTTTTTAAAAAAAAATTTTAGGTGAAAATGCATTTTATTGACATTTGTGCACATTATGAAATGATCACCATGATAAGTCTAGTAATCATCTGTCCCCATACAGTGTTATTAAAGTATTATTGATCATATTGCTTATGCTATAAATTGCATCCTCATGACTTAAAATTTTATAACCAGGTATTTGTACCTGTTAATCCCCTATACCTATTTGCATCCCCCCTTCTCTGCTGGGAGCCAACTGTTTGATTCTGTTTTAATTTTTTGTTTGTTTGATTTTTTTGTTTGATTTTTAGATTCCACATGTGAGGTCATATGACATTTGTCTTTCTTTGTTTAACTTACTTTACTTACCAGTACCCTCTATATCCCTTCATGCTATGACAAATGGAAATGTTTTATCTTTTTATGGGTGAATGTGGTTTCATTGTGTATATAGATATCACATCTTCTTTATTCTTTTATTTATGAACACTTAGGTTGTGTCCCAGAAGTGAAATTGCTGGATCATATGGAAGTTCAATTTTTCAATTTTTGAGGAACCTCCATACTGTTTTCCATAGCAGCTGTAATTTACATTCCCACCAACAGGGGGCAGTTTTCCCCCTATGTTTTCACCAAGACTTATTTGTTACCTTTTGGGTAATAGCCATTCTGACAGATGTGAGGTGGTATCTCATTATGATTTTGATTTGAATTTCCCAAATGATTGCTGATTACTAAGTGAGCATCTTTCATGTGACTATTGGCCATCTGTTTGTCTTCTTTGGGAAAAAAGTGTATTCAGGTCCTATGCCCAATTTTTAATCAGGTTTTTTTTTTTTTTTAATGTTGAGTTGTATGAGTTCTTTGAGTGTTTTGGACTTAATTCCTTATTGACCATATCATTTGGAAATACCATCTCCCATTCAGTACATTGTCTTTTGATCTTGCTGATAGTTTTGCTGTGCAAAAGATTTTTAGTTCAGTGTAATCCCATTTGTTTATTTTTGCTTTTGCTTCCCTTGCCTGAGGAGATAGATCACCAAAAATATTACTAAGATTGATGTCAAGAGTTTACTGCCTAGCTTTTCTTCTGGGAGTTTTATGATTTGAGGTCTTACATTAAAGTGTTTAATCTATTTTGTGTTTATTTTTGTATATGGTATGAGAAAGTAGCCTGATTTGATTTTTTTGCACAAAGCTATTCATTTTTACCAGCATGTATATTTAAGAGATTATCTTTTTCCCATTGTACATTCTTGTCTCCTTTGTTGTAAATTAATTGACTGTATAGTTTTGATTTATTTCTGGGTTCTCTATTCCGTCCTATTGATCTTTTTGTACCAGTACCAGAGAGTACAGGTGATATCAGGGAGCATGGTACCTCTGATTTTTCTTTCTTTAGTTTGCTTTGACAATTCAGGGTCTTTTGTGGCTCTATTTCCATACAAATTTTAGAATACTTTGTTCTAGTTCTGTGAAAAATGCCTCTGGTATTTTGATAGCGACTGTACTGAATCTGTGCAGTCGCTAACTTGCCTTGGGTAGTATTATCATTTTATCAATATTAATTCTTCCAACCCATGGGTACAGTATATCTTATCATTTGTATGTATTGTGTTCAATTTTTTTCATCAGTGTCTTATAATTTTCAGAGTACAGGTCTTTAACCTACTTTTTGCTACAGTTGTTCCTAGGTATTTTCCTTTTTGATACACTTATAAATGGGTTTGTTTTCTTATTTTTCTCTTTTTGATAGTTTGTTATTAGTATATAGAAATGTAACTTATTTTTGTATATTAATTTTGCATTGTTCAAATTTAGTGAATTAATTGATTAGTTCTAATAGTTTTTTGGTGATGTCTTTAGGATTTTCTATGTATAGTATCATGTCATCTACGAACTGTGACAATTTTACTTCTTCCTTTTCAATTTGGATTTCTTTTATTTCTTTTTCTTGTCTGATTGTTGTGTCTAGGACTTTCTATACTGTGTTGCATAAAAGTGGCAAGAGTGGGCACCTTTGTTCTGTTCCTGATGTTAGAGTAGATGCTTCTAGATTGCTTTGTCATAGATAGCCTTTATTATATCATGTCCCCTCTATATCCACTTTATTGAGTGTTTTTACCATAAATGGATGTTGAATTTTGCAACAAGGTCTTTTTCTATATCCATTGAGATGATTGTATGATATTTATTCTTTATTTGTAAATTTGATGTATTGTATTGGTTGATTTGTGGATATTGAACCATCAATTGCATCCCTGGGAAAAGTCCATCTTGATTATGGTATATGATCCATTTAATGTATTGTTGGATTTGATTTGCTAATATTGTGTTGGGGATTTTCGCATATATGTTCATGGATGGTACTGGCCTGTAAGAGTGTGTGTATGTGGTATATGATCCATTTAATGTATTGTTGGATTTGATTTGCTAATATTGTGTTAGGGATTTTTGCATATATATTCGTGGATGGTACTGGCCTGTAAGAGTGTGTGTATGTGTATGTGTGTATCTTTGTTTTCTTTTAGTGTTGGGCTGATGCTTTGAAGGTGACTTCAGTAGCATTCTTTCATCTTTAATTTTTCTGAATTGTTTGGGAAAGATATTAACTCTTCTTTAAATGTTTTGTAGAATTCTTCTCTGTAAAAAAAGTCCTGACCTGTTTGAAAGTTTTTTGATTACTGATTCAATTTCATTACTGGTATATGGTCTCTTCATATTTTCTGTTTTTTTTTTTTTTTCCTGATTCAGTCTTGGAAGAGTGTCCATTTCTAGAAACTACTCATTTTTGCTAGATTGTCTATTTTATTGGCATTTATAGCTGTTTGTAGTAATTTCATATGATCCTTTGTATTTTGGGGTTGGTTTTCATATCTCCTATGCCATTTCTGATTTTATTTCTTTGGACTCTCTCTCGCTTTTTCTGTTGGTAAGTTTGGCTAAAGGTTTATCAGTTTTGTCTCTTCAAAGAGCACAGCTCTTCGTTTCATTGAATATTCTACTTTTTAAAAATTCTCTATTTTATTTCCTCTTTGATCTTTATTATTTCTTTCCTTCTACTAGCTTTGGGTTTTTTTTTTTTTTTTAGTTACTTTAGATTTAAGTTTAGTTTGTTTGTTCAAGATTTTTCTTGTATCAGAGGTAGGCTTATAATGCTAAAACCGTCCTTAGAACTTGCTTTACTGTATCCCATAGATTTTCAAATGTTATGCTTTCATTTTCATTTGTTTCCAGCTATTTCTTGATTTTCTTTCAATTTCATAAGTGATCCATTGGTTGGTTGTTAGCATGTTGTTTAAATTACATGTGTTTGAAGTTTTTTTTTTCTTCTATTTTTTTCATGCAGTTGATTTCCAGTTGTATACCATAGTGGTTAGAAAAGCTACTTGATAAGATTTTAATCTTTTTAACTTTATGAAGTCTTTTTTTAAAGATCAGCATGCTAACTATCATGGGGAATATTCTATGTACGCTTGAAAAGGATGTGTGATATGTTGTTGTAGAATGGAATGTTCTGTATATACCTATTAATTCAGTCCAGTCTAATGTATCATTAAAGCCAATGTTCTGCCTATTTTCTTTGCTGTGATATTGACAGCACCTAGTGAGATGTCTCTTCACTTTCATGCATTAGAGGAGGAAATGGCAACCTGCTCCAGTGTTCTTGCCTGAAGAATCCCAGGGACAGGGGAGCCTGGTGGGCTGCCATCTGTGGGGTTGCACAGAGTCGGACATGACTGAAGGAACTTAGCAGCAGCAGCAGCAGCAGTAAGATTTCTACCTGGCACATAATAAGTACTCAGTGAGCATTTGTTGATTGAATGGATTATTGAATTTTCTTTCTAAAAGATTTATTATTAAACAGGCTATAAAGGTGACAGAATCACAGACAGCTCCCCAGGTGGCACAGTGATAAAGAATCAGCCTGCACTGCAGGAGATATGCATTTAATCCCTGGGTCAGGAAGATCCCTGGAGTAGGAAATGGAACCCACTCCAGTATTCTTGCCTGGAAAATTCCATGGACAGAGGAGCCTAGCAGGCTACAGTCCATAGGGTAACAACGAGTCAGAGATGACTGAAGCATACACAAAGTGTGACATTTTAAATGATACTACAGTGAATGGAAAACATAATCCTCAATTGCCTAAATTGCTACCAAAGAATGAATGTCCAACATATAGGAAATCTTATGAAAAGTCAGTGGCATAATACTGTGGCATTAATTTACCCATCACAAAGTAATACACTGATCACATGTTAATGAAATAATGTGTTTTGAATGATTTTTTGTAGGAGTGATGTGTCTACAGAACCACTGTGTTTACTACTGACATTTTACTTATTTAATTCTTTAGCTTTAGTAAACCTTTCAAAACTTTTCAACTCACTTATCATATTTTGTCAGCTTTCCTCCATGACTGGGAGTTTGTAGATAGAATGAAGATATGAAACTGCTTTTCAGCCAGAAGTTTTTATTCCAGGTTAAGTGATGGATGCATACTTTTTTCTTTTTTGCAACATTTTTTTTTTTTAATTTCACATCAGTATATGTTGATATCTGTCTGAAGGTGCCAGATGCAAACTTGGCTATGTGAAACCAATTTTAATTTTGATTCCTGTGTGATTTTTGCTTACTTGATCATGGATGGTGTTAATGTGGGCAGGAAAAATTTGAAACCTTGTATAACTACAGTTAGTACTCCTCACTGCAGCAGTTTAAAAGAAGGTTTGTTTATAGCCATTTTATCACCATGAGCACAAATAGGGCATGTGCTCTGCCGGGAAGCCAGCACGGGAGATCCCACCCATGAGAAGGTNTGGATTCTTAATTATTAAAGTACACTACACAGAAGTGAACTGACTCCTCTGCAACCACACAGACAATTTAAGTGAGACCTGATGGAAAAGAACTCCAGCCTTCCCATCTTCTGGTAGTTAAGGAAGCCTCTTAAGTAAAAAGTGAGGCTCACGTTCCTGACACAGGGTTACAAGAGAGAAGTAAGATTCAGCTCAACAACAGATGAAGTCTGATATGACCAAATCAATCCTACTGCAGACAGCTTTGGAGGCATTCAGAGTTTCACCCACCTAGAAAAATAAATGCCATTCCAGAGAGAAACAAGCAAGTGGACATTGAGAAAATACATTAAAATGGTAATGAAGCTCCCCTGGTGGCTCAGACAGAAAAGAATCTGCCTGCAATGCAGAAAACCCAGAGTCAATTCCTGGGTAATAACAATGCCCTGGAGAAGGGAATTTCTATCCACTCCAGTATTTTTGCTTGGAGAATTTTTTGGATAGAGGAGGCTGGTGGCTTACAGTCCACGGGGTCACAAAAAGTCAGACACAGCTGAGCGACACACACATGGGAATGAATAAGATCGGCTACAAACTACTAACACCATGCAATTCCCCTTTTTTGAGACCCTACCCATGTGCCTCCTGTAGGGTAGGTCATGCAAAGAATGCACAAGAAGTTCCTGGCAGGGTCCATGCTTGAGGAGACCGGATTGTCTAACTCCAGACACGAATAAGTAAATGAGGAAAACAATTCCAATTAGTAACAAAGTCTCCTAGTTCCAAAATGTGGCCTCAAATTACAATGCCCAAAGAAGCAAAGCTAGACGAGCAGAAAGGCCTGGGGTGAAGCTGGGGAACAGGAGCCTTGCCCTTGGTACTTCTTGGTCTCTTCTTGTTGGGCCTCTCACCCCTGAGGATTATCCCTCTCCCATCTTCCCCACCCCGGGAAGAAAGGTGGTGGGCACAAGGGAGTAGCCCCAGCATTTAGTGGTCTGCCCAGCTGCAAAGGGAGGAAGCCCAGGCAGACAGGCTGTGGCCCGAGAGCACACCTGAGAGTTGGTGATTCTGAGGGCCGAGCAGGATGTGACTGGAAATAATTTAAGACATGAGTTCTTTTTCCTTCCTCAGGAACAAACCCACAGTGGGGCTGTCATCCTCCCAAGGCAAGATCTAATCCCATCTGCTCTTCTTCCTAAATTCTGAGGGAACAGGGGAGAGCTTCCAGTAGGAGAAAGTTCTCATTAGCTCACAGGCAGGACATTGAGAGGTTTATTTAAAACTGAAGAGCAGGAGATTCGGCCTAACACAAGGCGCAGAGTGGCCACGTATCAGCTGCTGCACACCTCATCTTCCCGTTGCTATTCTCACCCCGGTGCCCGTAATTTAAAAAACTCAAAATCAACAGCTTAAAAGAAAATCCAGCTTGATTAGAAGCTGTATATTTCTTGCTTCCTCAAACTATGAATAACTCTGTAAGGAAGAACACATGGCCGAAACACTGTTTTTTTTCCCCTTCAGGAGGATTAACAAGCAACTTCATGAAATAGTCGCCCAATTTATTGTTACCACCCTCCCTTTCTGTCACCCTAAACACACACACAGGCACTTCCTCTATCAGTGCTCATGGAGAGAAGAGGGTGGGGGGCTCCTGCTGCATGCCTATAATATCTCTCCATTCAAAGAAGTTACACTAGATAATCTTTCTGATTATGAACCCCCAAAATCCCAAACAAACAAACAATTCTACCACAAATCTTTTCCAAAAAGAGGATCTGGAAAGAAAAATTTAATCATCCATAGGTATCTGCTGGGGAATTGGACCCAGCTAATTACCCATTAGATACCAAACAAAAGTTGCAGGTTCTCCATCCCCTTATATAAAACATCAGTGTTGAAGTAATCTCTAGATTACTTATGTTACCTAACATAATGTAAATACTATCTAAATTGCTATAAATACAATGTAAAAGCTATGTAAATGGTTGCCAGTGTGCAGCGAATTCAAGTTTTCCTTTTTTTGGAATTTTGTGTAACTTTTTTTCTCAAATATCTTCGATCTAGTTTATTGAATCGTGGATGCAGAACCATGGATATGAAGCGCTGACTGTAAACTGTAGTGGATCTTTTCACACCACAAGTTCAGTGAGCTACCTGCTCATATCACCAAAGAACGTAGAAAAATCCATGCAGTTGTACTTATACCTCTCATCAATAAATTCAAGCAAATACTTCCTCCCATATGGTTCATGCAGCTCAAAATCAAACAACCCAATTAAAAAAAGGGGGGAAGATCTAAATAGATAATTCTGTAAAGAAAACAGACAGGTGGTCAAAAAGCACATGAGAAGATGCTTAACATCACTAACTATTGCCTGACTGCGTGCGTGCTCAGTCTTGTCCGATTCTTTGCAACCCTGTGGATTGTAGCCCACCAGACTCCTCTCTCTGGAATTTCCAGGCAAGAATACTGCAGTAGGTTGCCATTTCCTACACTAGGGGATCTTTCCAAACCAGGGATCAAACCTGCATCTCCTGCATTGGCAGGTGGATTCTTTACTACTGAGCCACCTGAGAAGCCCCAATTAATTATCAGAGAAATGCAAATCAAAACTACAATGAGGTATTACCTTACACTGGTCAGATGGCTATTATCAAAAAATCCACAAAAATAAATAAATAATGCTGGATAGGGTGTGGAGAAAAGGGAACCCTCCTACACTGTTGGTGGGAATGTAAATTGGTAATAGCCACTATGGGAACAGTTTGGAGGTTCCTTAAGAAATTAAAAATAGAACTGCCATATGACCCTGCAATCCTATTCCTGGGCATATATCCAGAGAAAAACATGCTTCAGAAGGATACATCCACCCCAGTGTTCACGGCAGCAATAGCCAAGACATGGAAGCAACCTAAGTGTCCATAAAGAAGGTGTGGGATATATATATATATACACAATGGAATATTATTCAGCCATCAAAAGAATGAAATAAGCCACTTGCAGCAACATGGATGGACCTGGAGATTATCATACTAAGTGAAGTAAGTCAGATAGAGAAAGACAAATGTCATATGACATCGCTGCTGCTGCTAAGTCACTTCAGTCGTGTCCGACTCTGTGCGACCCCATAGACGGCAGTCCACCAGGCTCCCCCGTCCTTGGGATTTTCCAGGCAAGAACACTGCAGTGGGTTGCCATTTCCTTCTCCAATGCATGAAACTGAAAAGTGAAAGTGAAGTCGCTCAGTCGTGTCTGACTCTTTGTGACCCCCTGGACTGCAGCCTACCAGGCTCCTCCGTCCATGGGATTTTCAAGGCAAGAGTACTGAAGTGGGGTGCCACTGCCTTCTCCCCAAAAAAATGATACAAATGAACTTATTTACAAAACAGAGACAGTTTCACAGATCTCAAAATTAAATTTATGGTTACCAAAGGGGTAATATGGGGGAAATAACAAATTAGGAGACTGGGATTAATATATACACACTACTATATGTAAACTAGATAACTAACAAGGACCTACTATATAGCATTAATGCTACAATGTAGTAGTATTAAAATACACTTGTTCCTTGGAAGAAAAGCAGTGACAAATATAGACAGCGTATTAAAAAGCAGAGACAAAAGTCTGTATAGTAAGAGCTACAACTTTTCCAGTAGTCACGTGTACATGTGAGAGTTGGACCATAAAGAAGGCAAATGCTTTCAAACTGTGGTACTGGAGAAGGCTCTTGAGAGACCCTTGGACAGCAAGCAGATCAATCCTAAAGAAAATCAACCCTGAATATTCATTGGAAAGACTGATGCTGAAGCTGAAGCTCCAGCACTTCAGCCACCTGATGTGAAGAGCTGACACATTAGAAAAGATCCTGATGCTGCGAAAGATTAAGGGGAAGAGAAGGAGGTGACAGAGGGTGAGATGGTTGGATGGCATCATCAACTCAATGGACATGAGTCTGAGCAAACTCTGGGAGACGGTGAAGTATAGGGAAGCCTGGCATCCATGGAGTCACAAAGAATTGACAGGACTGAGCAACTGAGCAACAACAACTATATAGAATAGGGAACTCTAATCAATATTATATAATAACCTATATGGGAAAAGAATTGGAAAAGAATGGTTCAATCACTTTGCTGTACCCCTGAAAGTAACACATCCTTGCAAATCAACTATACACCAATAAAATTTTTTTCAAAAACAATCAAGAACTGAGACAAAGTTAATGCAGTGAGAGACCCCCAAGTATATACAAAATTGCAGCCAATGCTAATAACTAACAAAGGAAGCTCAAACCAGAAAAGCAATACAAATATTTAAATTTTTCTTACCTTGAGTAGAAAAAAAATTTTTTTAAGTCTTATTTTGTCCATGATACAATAAGAAAAATGGAGAAGGAAAGGAAAGAGTGAGAAGGGCCAGAAGGAGATACGTTTTAAAAACTACAATTCATAAGCCTAAAGTATGGCTTAGATCATTTGAGCAAGAGGTGGAAAACCATAATTTAAAAAGAGTGAACAAAAGAAACACTGATATGCTTTCAGCTCCACAGTCAGAAGGGCAGAACTGCCAGGACAGCATCGCCATTGCTTGAGAACACCGGCAGGTTTATTCATGCTAAACAGGCTATAATTGAGAATCAATACGGGGCAGAGTGTGCTTAAATGAACTCCAAGGGTTTGTACAAGGGTTCGTACAAGCAATCCTGTTAATGTCACATTGCATTTTATTAAATGATGTTTGGAATAAAAAGCCTGTTGGTTGGGCCTGGGAAAATTTTGTTTTAAAGAGGTATAACTTCTTATGACAGCTATAATCATAACATTGATCTTCATGATAATCTCACTATACATAAAAGGAATCAACTATGAAGATAATGAACCAGTGCTCAGGTTGCATGGAGTGTCCCTAAAACTGCCTTCAATTTCTAATGTGGGAGATAAATCAGGGCATTATGAAGGTCCAGGATAATTATCACCATAACAGGTGCAGGGAGAACAGCATCCTTTTTTTCCCAAAGTAACAAGTTTATTCAATCGTTTTTTTTTTTCATTTTATTTATTTTTATTGACATAGACTTGATTCATAATGTTTAAAGTGTTCAGCAAAGTGATTCAGTGGTAAAGAATCCACCTGCAATGCAGGAGATGCAGGTTCAATCCCTGGGTCAGGAAGATTCCCCTGGAGGAGGAAAGGGCAACCTGCTCCAATATTCTTGTCTGGGAAATCCCATGGACAGAAGAGCCTCTTCATGGGATCACAAAGAGTTGGATGGAACTGAGCACACTAACACATATACACACATATTTTTTAGATTCTGTTCTCTTATAGGCTATTACAAGATACTGTACATAGACTCCTGTGCTATACAATAAGTCCTTGTTTGTTTGGGTTTTTTTTTTGCTTTTGAATTTTTTATTTTGTGTTGGCACAACATTGTAGCCAATGTTGTGATCATTTCAGGGGAACAGTGAAGAGACTCAGCTATACATATACATATATCCATTCTCTCCCAAACCTCCCTCCTATCTAGGCTGCCACATAACATTGAGCAGAGTTCCATGTGCTATGCAATAGGTCCAATTTGCTTATCCATTTTAAATATAGCAGTGTGTACATGACCATCCCAAACTCCCTTGGCAACCATGAGTTTTATAAGTCTGTGAGTCTCTCTGTTTTGTAAGTTCATTTGTACCCTTTCTTTCTAGTTTCCACATATAAGGGATGTCATACAATATTTCTCCTTCTCTGGCTGACTTACTTCACTCAGTATGGACTCTAGGTCCATCCATGCTGCTGCAAATGGCATTACTTCATCCTTTTTAATGGCTGAGTAAAATTCCATTGTATTTACGTGCCACATTTTCTTTACCCATTCATATGCTGATGGTCATTTAGGTTGCTCCCATGCTTTAGCAATTGTAGACAGCGCTGCCATAAACATCGGGGTGCATGTGTCCTTTCGGATCATGCTTTTCTCCAGACATATGTCCAGGAGTGGGATTGCAGGGTCATATGGTAGCTCCATTTTTAGTTTAAGGAACCTCCATATTGTTCTCCACAGTGGCTGTACCAATTTACATTCCCACCAACAGTGTAGGAGGGTTCCCTNAACAAGTCAACTCTTTGCATCAGGTGGTCAAAGTATTAGAACTTCAACTTCAGCATCAGTCCTGCCAGTGAATATTCAGGATTTATTTCCTTTGGGATCAACTCTTTTGATCTCCTTTCAGCCCACGGGACTCTGAAGAGTCTTTTCCAGCACCACATTTTGAAATCATTTCTCCACATTATAAAATAGTTAATACTTTGGAGTGTATCAAGAGTAAAACTCTGAAACAAGACCAGCAATGGCATGTACTTTGGGACTGCCATATGCTTACTGCTGCAGAGCTTTTAATTTACGCCTACTCAGGCAACCTTGGGTCCTTGGTTTGGGATTAGTTTCTGGGATGGGATTATTCTTATTGAGATACTTCTTTGGATGCCTAGCATTTAAAGGATACTGCAGGTGAACTTCTTAAACTATTCCTAAATCAAGATTATGTTCCATTTTTATATGCTATAATTTAGTGAATTCTTATTTTAAAATAGTGATATTTACTCAAGTACTGAGGCACCTGTGAAGCCCAAAAAAAGATAGTTTTGCATAATTTTGCCAGTTTAGATATATTAAACAAGAATTCTTATGGATTGTAGAAGAATTCTATGTGACCTAGTCTTTTCCACAGAACCATTCTAGTTGTCAGCCAAGAGAAATAAGGGTTTAATTAAACAGAATAAGGTAACTTTTTCTATACCTTTCAGTCATTTGAGTTGAAGCCACAACTGGAAGAATTCCCTGCCTTTGTTATACTCTGGAAAGATCTGTCTGTGTCATCCTGTCTGACATCACCTGAAACAGAACTGTGGCATTTCACCATCTTTTGTCATTAATCTCAGTGTCTAGAGAAGCCCTGATTGAACATTTCTGGCTGAGTCCCAGTATTAAAGACTTTAAGTAAACTTCAAAATTTTAAAATTTGATTTTATTCAGAAACCTTTTTATTGTATAGGAGAATATTGATGTTATTGTTTGTTTAAAATGAAAGAATATGAAGCTGGAATTATTCTTCGGAAAGTAAACTTTGTGATGGACTTTTAAGAGTGGTTAGTGCTTAAACGCACATTAGACTGACTGATACCTGATAGAAGAAGAATGCTTCTTTCTGTTTTCTTGAAAGAACTGAATTTCTGTTCCTAATTCTCTTTGTCTTCTTCATTGAGTAACTAAAATAAGCACTTTTTTTTTTAATCTCTCCCTCTGTCTTACCTTACCTTGTTCTAGATGAACACTTTTGTTGTCTTTTATCCCAGTTATCATGTATTTAATACAGCCTCCTCAACTTTGTTACAACATAGAAATAGATATTTCTTTTACTAGAAAACCATAAAATAATTATGTAATTTTGTATCTTTATATTCTTCCTCCCCAGCTTTATTTAGATATAACTGACAGAAGTTATATTATATTTAATGTGTACAGTATGATGATTTGATATACATAAACATTGTGGCTGCTGCTGCTGCTAACTCACTTCAGTCATGTCTGACTCTGTGCAGCCCCATAGACAGCAGCCCACCAGGCTCCCCCGTCCCTGGGATTCTCCAGGCAAGAACACTGGAGGGGGTTGCCATTTCCTTCTCCAATGCATGAAAGTGAAAAGTGAAAGTGAAAATGAAGTCGCTCAGTCGTGTCTGATTCTTAGGAACCCTATGGACCACAGCCTACCAGTCTCCTCCATCCATGGGATTTTCCAGGCAAGAGTACTGGAGTGGGGATAAACATTGTGGAGTGATTACTAAAGTCAAGTCAATTAGCATATCCATCATCTTACATAGTTACTTTTTTTTTGTGGTGAGAACTTTTAAGATCTACTGTTTTAGCAAATTTCAAATATATTATATAGTCTTGTTAATTTTGGAGAAGGAAATGGCAACCCACTTCAGTACCCTTGCCTGGAAAGTCCAATGGACAGAGGAGCCCTGTACACTACAGTCCATTAGTCACCATGATACATAGTAGATCTCTAGACTTTCTTCATCTTGCATAGCTGAAACTTTGTGTTCTTTGACCAATGTCTCCCATTCCACATCCTCCACCCCCTGCCTCCAAACCCCTGGTAATCACCATCCTACTCTCTGCTTGTATGAGTTCAACTTTTTAGATCCACATATTGGTAAGATTGGGCTTCCCTGGTGGCTCTGATGGTAAAGAATTTGCCTGAAATGCAGGAGACCTGGGTTCGATCCCTGGGTAAGGAAGATCCCCTGGAGAAGGGAATGGCAACCCGCTCCAGTATTCTTGTCTGGAGAATTCCATGGACAGAGCAGCCTGGTGGGCTTATAGTCCATGGGGTTGCAAAGAGTCAGACAAAACTAAGCGACTAACAAAATAGGTGAGGTTATGCAGTACTTGTTTTTCTGTTAGTGGCTTATTTCACTTACCCTGTTGTCCTCAAAGTTCACCCCTATTGTTGCATATGACAGAATTTCTATCTTTTTAAAGACTGAATAATATTCCACTATATGTATGTATGTATATACATATACACACACACACATATTTATATGCTCTTCACTCATTCAGCATTCTATGGGCACAATTTGGTTACTGTGAATAACACTGAAATGAGCATGGGTATTTCTTTAAGATAATGATTTTCTTTCCTTTACGTACATACTCAGTCAGTCATGGATCATTAATGGTAGTTCTATTTTTAATTTTTTGAGGAACCTCCATACTGTTTTCTGTAATGGCTACAATTTACATTCCTAACAACAGTTTAGGAGGGCTCCTTTTCTCCCATATCCTCAACGACACTTGTTATCTTTTGTCTTTTTGATGACAGCCATTCTAAGAGGTGTGAAGTGATGTCTCATTGTGAGTTTGATTTGCACTTCCCTGATGATTAGTGATGCTGAATGTTCAAAAATACGTATTTGTTGAAGATTTATGTGTCTTCTTTTGAGATTTTTATCCTGAGTGATATTGATATGTCTGTTAATATTATGTCATGCTAATGAATAATGAATTTAATGCATAATACATAATAAATTTATCTTCCTAACCGTTAGATCTCTAGACCTTATTCATCATGCATAACTGAAATTTTGTATCCTTTGACCAATATCTCTCATTTCTCATCCTATAATAATAATAGACTCCCATAATAAATTTATGGGTAGTCTAAGGCCCAGAAAGGTTGGAGAAGTCAGAAAAATTATGGTAACCCCAAATAAAAATGCCATTCATATTTGCCCTCAAATACTTAATAGCAGAGGAATTTGTTGCTGTCTCATGAATGTCCCACTTTGAACTACTGATTGTCTACCTTGTAACTCATCTTGATCTTGTGACCTAGTTCTTCAGTTCAGTTGCTCAGTTTGTCTGACTCTTTGCAGTCCCATGGACTGCAGCATGCCAGGCCTCCCTGTCCATCACCAATTCCCAGAGTCTGCTCAAACTGATGTCCACTGAGTCAGTGATGCCATCCAGCCATCTCATCCTCTGTCATCCCCTTCTCCCACCTTCAATCTTTCCCAGAATCAGTGTCTTGCAAATGAGTCAGTTCTTCGCATCAGGTGGCCAAAGTATTGGAGTTTCAGCTTCAAAATCAGTCCTTCCAATGAATATTCAGGAATGATTTCCTTTAGGATGGATTGGTTTGATCTCCTTGAAATCCAACGGTCTCTCAAAAGTCTTCTCCAAAACCATAATTCAAAAGCATCAATTCTTCAGTGTTCAACTTTCTTTATAGTCAAAGTCTCACATCCATACATGACAACTGGAAAAACCATAGCCTTAACTAGATGGACCTTTGTTGGCAAAGTAATGGCTGCTTTTTAATATGCTGTCTAGGTTGGTCATAGCTTTTCTTCTAAGGAGCAGGCATGTTTTAGTTTCATGGCTGCAGTCACCATCTGCAGTGATTTTGGTGCCCCCCAAAATAAAGTCTGCCACTGTTTTCACTGTTTTCCTATCTGTTTGTCATGAAGTGATGGAACCAGATGTCATGATCTTAGTTTTCTGAATGTTGAGTTTTAAGCCAACTTCTTCACTCTCCTCTTTTACTTTCATCAAGAGGCTCTTTAACTCTTCTTTGCTTTCTGCCACAAGGGTGGTGCCATCTGCATTTCTGAGGTTATTGATATTTCTCCAAGCAATCTTGATTCCAGCTTATGCTTCATCCAGCCCAGCATTTCTCTCATACTCTGCATATAAGTTAAATAAGCACAATGACAATATACAGTCTTGACATACTCCTTTCCTGACTTGGAACTAGTCTGTTGTTCCATGTCTAGTTCTAACTGTTGCTTCCTGACCTGCATACACATTTCTCAAGAGGCAGGTCAAGTAATATGGTATTCCCATCTCTTTAAGAATTTCCCAGTTTATTGTGATCCACACAGTCAAAGGCTTGGCATAGTCAATGAAACAGAGGTAGTTGTTTTTCTGTAACTCTCTTGTGTTTTCAATGATCCAGGAGATGTTGGCAGTTTGATCTCTGATTCCTCTGTCTAGACCTTAGCCTGGTTTTTATCCTTAAGTTGTCACTATAAAATCTCTAAGAAGACTATGTCTTTGGTTTCATTGTTTCTCTTACCAGTCTCAAAATCCTATTTTTTTTTTCCTATGGCATCAAATGATAGGATCAGGAAGACTGGTTGTATTTACTAAGAAGAAAAAAAATTAGTTGTATGTATCCTTGACTAGGCATATTTGTAGTAGCTTTTAGGTCATGCTCTGCTTCAAACCCTGCCTCTGATGCTTTTCTAACTCTCTTGTCTTTTGCTATGATAATTATAGATAATGCTTATTAGGACTTTACTATTTTCCAAGTGCTGTGTTACATGATTTCTATATGTATCATTTAAAGCTCATGAAAATCTTAGGAGAGTTGGCTAAAAACGTTAAGTAGCTAATATTGTGTTGGACACAGTCAGAATTCAAATGCAGGTTTTCTGACTCCAGAGAACCTGCAGTTTTAGCCACATTGAGTTTTCCAGCTATAAAATAAAAATAATAATATCTGCTTTATATAGGATTCATTTGGTGGTTATTAATATAATATATGAATATGTTTATTTTTTAAATATTTAAACAGAAAAAATTATAGCAGGCTATCATGGTACACTGCATTCTCAACTAAACAAAGATGATTTTTGCCTGAAACCCAGTGCCTTTATGATAACAATTCATTATCTTATACTGAAAAAAATACATAGTGTTTTGGTTTTAGGATTACAAGGAGAAGCGTGTGTTAAAAAGACCAATAGCCAGATGACCCTTAGCAATTCTAATGGTGTGCTATAGGGCTCTGGATCTTCCCCTGGCCTATCAGCCTATCAGTAGTGTGGATGATGGTAAAGAGGCTGAGGAACTGAACCAAATTAATTAAG
The DNA here is from genome assembly GCA_006410875.1 of Neotragus pygmaeus. NCBI lineage: Eukaryota > Metazoa > Chordata > Mammalia > Artiodactyla > Bovidae > Neotragus > Neotragus pygmaeus. Next base: position 103,727 of record SJYV01053607.1, on the reverse strand, counting down.
AATTCTCAGGCTTCCCATGTGGTGCAAATGGTAAAGAATCTGTCTGCCAATGCAGGAGACACAGATTCGCTGGCTTGGGACAATTCCCTGGAGAAAGAAATGGCAACCCACTCCAGTACTTTTTGCCTGGAAAATTCCATGGACAGAGGAGCCTGGTAGACTACCATCCCTGGGGTTGCAGATTCAGACACCACTGAGCATGCGCATACCATGTATGCATAGACTCGAGTAATGGGCTGAAAGTAACAAGAGGAAAATTAGAGACGACTTTACATCCTACACTTGGATTCTACCGGAAAAATACAGGCTGTACTTTTTTTTAAATTTTAAATTTATTTATTTTTTAAAATTGAAGGATAATTGCTTCACAGAATTGTGTTTGTTTCTGCCAAACATCAGCATGTATCAGCCATAGGTATACATAGATCCCCTCCCTTTTGAACCTCCCTCCCACCTCCTTCCCATCCTACCCCTCTAGGTTGTTCCAGAGCCTTGGTTTGAGTTCCCTGAGTCAAACAGCAAATTCCCATTGGCTATGTATTTTGCATATGGTAGTGTAAGTTTCCATGTTACTCTCTCCATACATTGCACTCTTTCCTTCCTCCCCCCATCCACTATGTCCATAAGTCTGTTCTCTATATCTGTGTCTCCAGTGATGCCTGCAAATAATTTCATCAGTACCAGGCTGTACTTTTAATGGAAGCTTGTTTAGTAAAGCTCTTAAGGTTTTAGCTAACTGGAGGCTGAATCACCAGTGTGAAATGACTATTAGGATAGCTCATGCCGTAATATATAGAGTTGTTTTCCAAAATAAGGAAAAGAATCATACTCAAGCAGTAGCAGACCACGTCTCATACATTTTGATCAGGTCTCATTTCATATACTAAAAAGTTAATCAACCATCTGCTTGTACTTGGAGACCAGACCAAACTAATAAAGAATGTTCTGACTATTTGATTTGAGGAACTGTTAAATCTGGATTTTAGTCCTGGGAATGTTATCTCTGTCTTCAAATACTTGAAGAGCTGTCATGTACAATTGGGAGTAGTCTTAATCTTTGAAGTGCCAGAGGGACAGAAAAGAGAAAAGATGAATGAATCACAGTTATAGAGAATCAGTTTGGGTTTAATATAAGAAAGAGCTTTTAAACTATTAAAGCCATTTGAAACTAAAGGGACTGTTTTAGTTGGTAGAACAATGAGTTAGTTCCCTGTCAGGGTTCAAACAGCTATTAGCAAACCACTTGTCAGGGAGAATACTGAAAAGATTTTTGCTTTGGGTGACTGGCTAAACCTGATGACCTCTAAGGTCTTTTCTAAGTCCAGAATCCTTTATTGTTATGAAAAAAGGAGACATTAATGTTTGCAGAAGTGCAAAATATTGCCTCATAAAATGACATCTAAATGAGGAGGAATATGGATTCTACTATGGAAATTACCTTTTCAGGACATATAACTTAATTTTTAAAATTTGTACAATTAAAACATGTATTTTATATGTAGTTTTACTTGTACTAGTTCAGTTCAGTTCAGTTGCTCAGTCGTGTCTGACTCTTTGTGACCCCATGGACTGCAGCACGCCAGGCCTCCCTGTTCATCACCAATTCCCAGAGTTTACCCAAACTCATGTCCATTGAGTCTGTGATGCCATCCAACCATCTCATCCTCTGTCTTTCCGTTTTCCTCCCACCTGCAATCTTTCCCAGCATCACAGCCTTCAAATGAGTCAGCTCTTTGCATCAGGTGGCCACAGTATTGGAGTTTCAGCTTCAACAGAAGTCCTCCCAGTGAATATTCAGGAATGATCTCCTTTAGAATAGATTGGTTGGATCTCCTTGCAGTACAAGGGACTCTCAAGAGCCTTCTCCAAGACCAAAGTTCAAAAGCATCAATTCTTCGGTGCTCAGCTTTCTTTATATAAATAGTACTTTAAAAAAATCTACAAGTAGGAATGTGAATGTTTTATTTTAGGACAAAACTACAAATGTCAGGAAAATTGGATCAGCTTAAATAGTTTTCCTGAAGAATACAATATTGAATTCAAATTGTCAGAAGGATCCAGGTGAGTGTGTACCTGTACAAAGGGGAGTAGATGCACAACTGTTTACTTAATCAGTTCTAATGCCTCCATCTCCACAAAAGGGAGAGGCCTGCTAGACAGACTCAGAAGCCCGTGAACAGTTCATGAACCCCATGAACAGTATGAAAAGCAGACTCAGTGGACCCATTGACTTGAAAGGTGCCCTCTTTACTAGGTATAGAAAAAGATAGGTATTACCAAGAAACCCACACTCTCTTGTTTTCTGGCCATTTCCCTTCTAATTAAACACATTAAAATGTGGTACCTTGGATCAAGTTATAGTTAAATCCAATAGGCTTATAGTTAGTTATTTTAAGATACTTTTATTTTTGCTTGAACCCTATATGTGTGCTTTATTGCCCAGATTTCTTTTTTTTTCAGTGTTTTTCATTTTATTTGTATTTCTCAGAGATTATTTAATCAGAATCAATTCTTTGTATTGAAGATTTGATCACATCTTGCCCATATCTAATTTTACCACTGAAAATTTTGCCACTCTAATTTTTTTCCTTTTTTGGCCTCATGTGGGATGAAGTACATTATTATGACCCATTCTTTAAAATTTTATTTTTTAATTAATTAAATAAAAATATCAGTATAATTGATTAATAATGTTGTATTAGTTTCTGGTATATAACAATGTGATGCAGTTTATGTGTGTGTGTGTATATATATATATAATTTTGCAGATTCTTTTCCATTATAGCTTATTATAAGATATTATGTATGGTTCCCTGTGCTATACAGTAGGACCTTGTTTATCTATTTTATATATAGTAGTTTGTATCTGTTAATCTCAAACTCCTAATTTATCCCTCCCCTCACCCCTTTCCCTTTTGGTAACCCTAAATTTGTTTTCTGTGTTTTTACATCTATTTCTGTTTTGTAAATATGTTCGTTTGTATAATTTTTTTTTTTAGATTCCACATATAAGTGTGACCCATATTTTAAAATTGCCTATTTTGATCAGGTTTCTTTCTATAAAGTATTCAAGAAGCCCAGTGTGAAGTTTCTTTTTAAATTAATGGTGAATTTACAGACTTCGAGATTGAGCTTGTGGTTGCTGGGAGGCAGAAAGGATGGGAGGAAAGGATAGTTAGGGAGTTTGTGGTGGGCATGTGCACACTGTTTAAAATCCATAACCCAAAACAAGGACTTACTGTGCAGCACATGGAACTCTGCTCAATGTTGTGTGGCAGCTTGGATGGGAAGGTGGTTTGGGAAAGAATGGATATATGTATACATATGACTGAATCCCTTCGCTATTCACCCAAAACTATCACAACATTGTTAGTTGGCTATACCCCAATACAAAATAAAAAGTTAAAAAAATTATTAGTGAACTTATTATGATTTAATTTTTTACATCAGTAAATTTTTTCCCTACATATGCCTGACAAGTTTTTGAAGTGTCTTTGTAACGTTTTTCATTTTGCTCATACCAGGGAAAGGTCTCTATTTTCTTTTAAAAATTACTTTATCTGACGTGTTTCTGCAGGAAAAATCACACCACAAATTCCTCAGTTGTCTCTCCTGGAAGTAACCTGGGAATAAAATATTCTTTCTTTTACTTCTCTTGTGATATCGCTATTCAGAAAATAGAGAGTATTTACATATTATTAATATATATTTTGTTTAGGAGCTCAGCCATCAAACACTTGAGCTACATGAATTCTTGGAAAAAAATAACATTCTTTGACTTCATTTCCCCTGGTTAAGAATTTCTTAACGTGTATCTTTTCAAGCAAGTTCTTATTTTTAAAATCTTACTATAAAAATGAGAGCTATGCAGTTGAAAAAGATGCATAATAAACCAGCCCCAAATTGAGTGGTTTAAAGCCAACTTATTTAATAGTTGCTTAAATGAAACAGCCATTTTATTTGTTTGTGTATCTATGGGTCAGCAATTCAGGGTGGATATTCCTTTGCCCATCTCATTCAGCTGTGGTCTGACATGCTTTAGGATGACCTTACTCATGTATTTGTTCATTTCTGCTGTCAGCTGGACCACAAGTCCGTAGCCGGCTTGTACAGGCTTGTTCACATGGTGGCAGCATTTCAAAAGTTAAAAGAGAGAGTTTCTCAGTAGCAGGAAGAGAAGTCTAACGAAAAAGCAATTTTTAAGCCTCTGTGTCACATTTGCTTAAATCTCATTGGTCAAAAGAAGGCATTTGTTGGTAAGGAAATAGATGATGCAGGGTCACGGATGCAAGGAGATGTGATTAATTAAATTGTTTATATAGCCAGCTATCATATTTGTGTGTACATTTATTTTAATTTTTGATGCATTTTAATTTTTTATTTTTGTCAATGTAATATGAGCATAGACTCTAAAGAAAGTAAAAGTGTGGACAGGAGGGAATAAAATATTAATACATTGAAAGTTCATGATCCTAAGAACTTCACATACTTTGTTTCATTTAATTTTGTGAGTTGGAGTGGAAAACTGAAATTAAGAAAGACAAGATTAAAAGCCTTGTGTAAGGTCACAGTTAACAAGTCTATGGTCTCAAAAAGCATTTTTTTAAAAAATAATAGAAAATATTAGTCATGATACATATTAAGGATAGGCACTCTTTTATAAACTGTATTTATTCTTATGTGTTGGTTCAAAATGCATAATAAAATTCTTATAATGGATATGTTTTCAAAACGCTTTTAAGCCACTGTATTAGCCCATATGGCCTCTCTTGAGTGTATGAAACCAGAATGCTCACAACCATGGGGATTTAAAAATATACTACTATTTCCCATTCCTGCTTTATCTGAAGGGTGTACCTTGACTACTGTGTTACATTGACATAGTGCTTTAATCAGGTGATGAGCACCTGACCTTTTCCACTGCAGTTAATCTCTTTTTATCAGCATCTACTAACATTTCTTTGAGACTTAAACAAAATCATGACCTTAGGAAAGATTTTATATTCCAGAGTGGAAGAGATGAGAACATAAATTTTCCTTATTGATAAACCCTTTTAGAAACCAATAAAGAGCAAAAGAGGCAATACTGTGGTTTGAACTGAAACATTTGTTACTCAGATTGGGTGTCTGAAAGAGGTAAGGGGAGAGCTTCCTATCACAATCTGTTACTATTTATTGGTTAATCTCATTTTTCTTCAATTGTACAAAATGAAATGTTCGTTTTAAAATCAGCACACATACCAAAATGTCTTCTTTTATTTGCAAAATGGAACTTTCCATTAAACATGGGAAGAGAAAGAGACTTTTAAGGAAATATCAACAGAATAAGAGCATTTCTATTAGTTTCTTGAACTGAAATAAGTTTCTACTCGATGAGTTTATTTGAAGCTTCTCCCTTTGAGATTATTTTTTTCATACTTACCCAACATGAGTAAAAATTGCAAATTGATAAACTGGAAATCATTTGATAGAAAACAATAGAAAGAAAATGTTCATAAATTCCTACAAATCTCTGCATGCAAAGAATTCAAACAGTAACTTGAAATTCTCAAGAGTGCTTTAGAGATTGATTAGAGATTTTTTACAGCCATCATCCTCTGTGCTCTCCAAATAAAGTGTGGGCTGGAAAGTTATTTTAAAGTCATTTTATTGCAAGGAAAACAGCAGGATTCTTCCAGAGCCCAAATGCTAGTAAAATTGCAGTGAAACGTTGAAAATTACAAGGTCAAATCTTTATATTTATGTGAAAGCAATATTCAGACAAAAAAAGGTGATTTTTTCTAAAATGTGGCATATTCCAAAGAGACGTGCCATGTGTGTGCTAAGTTGCTGCAGTTGTGTCTGACTCTTTGTGACCCTATGGACCATAGCTATTGACACTCCTCTGTCCATTAGGTTCTCTGGGCAAGAATACTGGAGTGGGTTGCCATGCCCTGCTCCAAGGGATCTTCCTGACCCAGGGATCGAACCCATGTCTCTTATGTCTCTTGCATTGGCACCACCTGGAAAGCGGCACATTTTGATAATTACCCCCAATTTAGGAAATACTAATGAACAACATAATTTTAAAGGCATGAAATTTTTTTCATATAAGAAACGAATCGCCAGCCCAAGTTCGATACAGGATACTTGGGGCGGGAGCACTGGGATGACCTGGAGGGATGGTACTAGGAGGGAGGTAGGAGAGGGGTTCAGGATGGGGAACACGTGTACGCCCGTGGCGGATTTATGGTGATATATGGCAGAACCAATACAATATTGTAAAGTAATTAGCCTCCAATTAAAATAAATAAATTTAAATTAATAAAAAAATAAAAGTGCTTGTGAAATGTAATTGTGGTATGATTACTGCTTATTGAGTTTATTTTCAGATACTGCTTTGTATTTGGAGTATTGTTTTGAAAGGAAAGAGTCAGCAACAACAATCAGCTTGTAATTAGTGCCAGGTACGTCAATTTAAAAAAAAAAAGTGATTTTAGCAAACAAATGATAGAAACTGAAAATGAAGGTGATTAAAGGAAGGTAATTTCCCAAACAAAGCAAGAGTACCTGACTATAGAACCCCAGCAGGACTCCTGTTTTGGCTTCTTGGGCTCCACTTCTGACTGCTGATAAAATAGGCTTATCCATGTTGGACCCTGGAAAAGGAAATGGCAACCCATTCTAGTTATTCTTGCCTGGAGAATCCCATAGACAGAGGAGCTGGCAAACTGCAGTGCATGGGGTTGCAAAAGAGTCAGACATGACTGAAGCGGCTAAACAAACAATAATCTATGCTGGAAGAGGGCTCTGCAGGTGGCTCAGTGGTAAAGACTCTGCCTGTCACTGCACGAGACACAGGAGTTGCGGATTCCTGCTGAGTAATGAAGATCCCCTGGAGGAGGAAATGGCAATCTGCTCCAATATTCTTGTCTGGAAAATCCCATGGACAGAGGAGCCTGGGATAACATAACATAGGGTTGGGAAAGAGTCAGACACAACTGAGCGATGAGCACATGCCAGAACAAACCATTAGAAGAGATCCAGTGTGGCCACTCCAAATTGAAGCTTCTATAATTTGTTCGTTTGGGCTTCCCTGGTGGCTCAGCTGGTAAAGAATCCACCTGCAGTGAGGGAGACCTGGGTTCAATCCCTGGGTTGGGAAGACCCCTGAAGAAGAGAATGGCTACCCACTCCAGTATTCTGGCCTAGAGAATTCCATGGACTTTATAATCCACAGTGTTGCAAAGAGTTGGAAATGACTAAGTGACTTTCACTTTCATAATTTGTTAGTTTAATAATATTTTGTTATACAATGCTATAAATCCATTACACTTGAATTGCAACTCACTCTCCCACTTGTCTTCAATTGTCATTTTGGGATAACAGATTTCATCAGAAAAGAGTAAGAGCCTTCGGATGAATACTTACATATTTAGGTTCTTTTTCTACTTTGTAAAATTGTGCTTTTGATATAAGTACCTTTACTGTTTGCAAAGTTATCAATTCAGTTCAGTTCAGTCGCTCAGTCGTGTCCGACTCTCTGTGACCCCATGAATTGCAGCACACCAGGCCTCACTGTTCATCACCATCTCTCAGAGTTCACTAAGACTCGCGTCCATCGAGTCCGTGATGCCATCCAGCCATCTCATCCTNCATGTGAGATGAGTGCAATTGTGCGGTAGTTTGAGCATTCTTTGGCATTGCCTTTCTTTGGAATTGAACAACCCAATAGAAAAACCCCCTTGACTGTCCATTTAAACATAAATGATTCAATTTTCTATTAATCCATTTAACATTTTTTTTCCTGATGTGTAATGAATGTACAATATTATGCTAGTTTCAGGTGTACAGCATAGTGATTTGACATTTGAATATACTATGATATGAACCCCACAATAAGTGTAGTCACCACCTACACACCTGTTATTAAAGTATTGTTAACTATATTCCTTATGCCCTACATTACATCCCTGTGGCTTATTTATTTTACCTCTTAATCCCCTTCACCTATTTCACCCAATCCCCAAACTCCCTTTGCTCTGATGACTACCAGTTAGTTCCCTCTATCTATGAGTTGTTGTTTTTTCATTTGTTTTATTTTTTAGCTTGCAGATAAAAGTGAAATCATACGGTAATTTGTCCTTCTTTGTGTGACCTATTTCACTTAGTATAATACCCTATATCCATCCACTTGGACTGCAAGGAGATCCAGCCAGTCCATTCTAAAGGAGATCAGCCCTAGGTGTTTTTCAGAAGGATTGATGATAAAGCTGAAACTCCGGTACTTTGGCCACCTCATGCAAAGAGTTGACTCATTGGAAAAGACCCTGATGCTGGGAGAGATTGAGGGCAGGAGGAGAAGGGGACAACAGAGGATGAGATGGCTGGATGGCATCACTGACTCGATGGACGTAAGTCTGAGTGAACTCCGGGAGTTGGTGATGGACAGGGAGGCCTGGTGTGCTGCAATTCATGGGGTCACAAAGAGTTGGACATGACTGAGCGACTGAACTGAACTGAACTGAATACTCCATTGTGTGTATGTATATACATATACATACACATCACATTTTCTTTAACCATTCTTCTATTAATGAACATTTAGGTTGTTTCTATATCTTGGCCATTGTCAATAATGCTGCAGGAAACAGTGATGAATTTATCTTTTCAAATTACTGTCTTTGTTTTCTTTGGGTAAATATCCAGACATGGAATTGCTGGATCCTATGGCAACTCTATTTTTAATTTTTTGAGGAAACTCTACGATTTTTCAATGTGGTTATACCAGTTTACATTCCCAATAACAGTGCATGAGGTTTCCCTTTTTTCCACATCCTTGCCAACTATTGTTATTTGTTGTTTTTTTTGATGATAGCCATTCTGATAGGTGTGAGGTGATATATCATTATTATTTTGATTTGCATTTCCCTGATAATTAGTGACATTAAGCATTTTTTTACATGTCTGGTGACCATCTATATATTTTTTTTTAATTGAAGAAATGTCTATTCAGGTCCTCTGCCCATTTTAAAGTCAGATTATCTCTTTGATATGGGGTTTTGTGTGTTCTTTGTATTAATATATTAACCTCAGCATATACATCTTGCAGATATCCTCTCCCATTAAGTAGGTGGCCTTTTCATTTTTTAATGGTTTCCTTCCATATGCAAAAAGTTTTTAATTTGATGTAGTCCTATTTATTTTCACATTTGTTTCCCTTGCCTGAGGAGACAGATCACCCACAACTATTACTGAGATTGATATCAAAGAACTTAGTGCCTATGGTTTCCTCTAAGAATTATATGGCTTTGGGTCTTACCTTTAAGTCTTTAATCCATTTTTAAAATTTATTTACTTGTGATTATTTGTATTTTAAGCTGCGTTGGATCTTTGTTACTGTGCATGGGCTTTCTCTGGTTGCAGTGAGCAGCAGCTGCTACTGTCTGTGACAGTGTGTGGGCTTCTCACTGCAGTAGCTTCTTTTGTTGTGGAGAATAGCCTCTAGCCTCGTGGGCTTCAGTTGTTGCAGCAGCTGGGCTCAGTCGTTGCAGAGTGCAGGCTGGGGTGCGTGGGCTCCATGGTGCGTGGGCTCCATGGGGGCTTAGTTACTCTCTGGTGTGTGAAATCCTTCTGGACCAGAGATCAAACCTGTGTCCCATCAATCGGCTAACAGATTCTCATCCACTGTGCCATCAGGGAAGTCTGTCTTTAATCCAGTTTGAGTTTACTTTTGTAGTAAAGTAAGAAAGTATAAGAAAGTGATCCAGTTTAATTCTTTTGCATGTACCTTTACAGTTTTCCCAGCACTATTTACTGAAGAGGCTGTCTTTCTCTCCATTGTATATTCTCACCTTCTTTGCTGTAGGTTTAGTGACCATATGAATGTGGGTTTACTTGTGGGTTCTTTATTCTGTTGCATTGATCTTTGTGACTGCTTTTGTGCCAGTACCATATTGTTTTCACTACTAAAGCTTTGCACTATAGTTTGAAATCAGAGAATGTGATCCTTCCAACGTTGTTCTTCTTTTTCAAGATTGCCTTTTCTATTCAGGGTTTTTTGTTGTTCTATACACATTTTTGAATTATTCATTCTAGTTCTGTGACAGTTGCCATTGTTATTTCGATAGGACTACATTGAATCTTCCTTGGTTAGATGGCCATTTTAACAGTGTTAATTCTTCAAAACCATGAGCATGGAATATATTTCCATTTATTTGTGTTGTCTTCATTTCCTGTCATCATTATCTGATAGTTTTCAGAGTACAGGTCTTTCACTTTGTGAATTACTTGTATTCCTAGATATTTTGTTTTTTTGATGCAATTCTAAATTGTTTTGTTAATTTCTCTTTCTGATAGATTGTTATTAGTATGTGGAAATACAATGGTTTCTGCACATTTTTATCCTGCAACTTTGCTGAATTCATTAATGAATCTAGTAGTCTTTTGGAGGCATCTTTAGGATTTTCTATGTATAGTATCATGTCATCTACAAGTATTGACTGTTTTACTCCTTCCTTTCCAATTTTGATACTTTTTCTTGTCTGATTGTTGTGGATAGGGCTTTCAATACCATGTTGAATAAAAGTGGCAAGAGAGGGCATCCTTGTCTTGTTTCTAATGTTAGAGAAAACACTTTCAGCTTTTCACTGTTGAGTGTTATTTTAGCCTTAAGTTTGTGTAAATGACCTTTATTATGTTGAGCTATGCTCCCTCTATACCCATTTGTAGAGAGTTTTTAGTATAAATAGATATTTAATTTTTTTCAAAAGGTATTTCTGCATTTGCTGAGAGGAAAGATGCTTTTTATTCTTCATTTTGTTAGTGTGGCATATCACATTGATTGATTGGCAAATATTGAATTGTCTTTGCATCTGGGGTAAATCCCACTTGATCATAATACACGATCCTTTTAATGTATTGTTGAATTTGGCTTGCTAATATTAATGTTTTGTTGAAGATTTTTTCATCTCTGTTATTCAGTGATATTGGCCTGTAATTTTTCTTTCTTTTTTCTTCTTTTTTTTGATGATGTTTTTGGTTTTGTTATCAGACTGATGCTGAACTTTTAGGATGAGTTTGAAAGCATTTCTTCCTCATGAGTTTTTTCTAATCTGAGAAGGATGATTTTTAACTCTTAATTAAATGTTTCATAGATGGCATCTGTGAATCTGTGTGGTTCTGGGTTTCTTGAGAGTTTTTGAATACTAATTCAACTTATTAGTAATTAGTCTGTTCACATTTTCTATTTCTTCCTGATTCAGTCTTAGAAGATTATATGCTTTTCAGAATTTATCCATTTCTTCTAGTTTGTCCATTTTGTTGGCATATAATTGTTCATAGTGATCTCTTATGATCCTTTGTATTTCTGTGGTATCAGTTGTAACTTATCTTTTATTTCTGATTTTATTTTGGGGGCCTTTTTTAATAAGTCTGGCTAAAAGTTTGTCAATTTTGTTTATATTCAAAGAACCAGCTCTTAGTTTCATTGATCATTTCTCCTGTTTTTTCGTCTTCATGTATTTCTGTTCTGATCATTACTTTTTTGTTCTTTCTACTAACTTTGAGTTTTGTTCTTTTTCTAGCTCTGTTTGANACTTTGGCCACCTGATGCGAAGAGCTGACTTATTTGAAAAGACCCTGATGATGGGAAAGATTGAGGGCAGGAGGAGAAGGGGATGACAGAGGATGAGATGGTTGGGTGGCATCACTGACTCAATGGATATGGGTTTGGGTAGACTCTGGCAGTTGGTGATGGACAGGGAAGCCTGGCATGCTGTGGTTTATGGGGTCACAAAGAGTAGGACACGACTGAGCAACTGAACTGAACTGAAAGAAAATCAGTCCTGAGTATTCATTGGAAAGACTGATGCTGAAGCTGAAGCTCCAGTACTTTGGCCATTTGATATGAAGAGCTGACTCATTGGACTACACCCTGATGCTGGGAAAGACTGAGGGCAGAATGAGAAGGGGAAGACAGAGGATGAGAAGTTTGGAGAGCTTCACTGACTCAATGGACATGAGTCTGANTACTTTGGCCATTTGATATGAAGAGCTGACTCATTGGACTACACCCTGATGCTGGGAAAGACTGAGGGCAGAATGAGAAGGGGAAGACAGAGGATGAGAAGTTTGGAGAGCTTCACTGACTCAATGGACATGAGTCTGAGCAACCTCTGGGAAACAGTGAGGGACAGGGAAGCCTGGCATGCTATAGTCCATGGAGTCACAAAGAGTCAGACATGACTTATGGACTGGATGACAATTGTTTTCTATGTATAAGATGACAGAAAGAGAGAGAGAGAGAGAGTTATTTATTTGTTCTCCACCCCATTGCCTTAAGTTAGTCCCTCATTACTTCTCACTGGAACTACTAAAGTAGCTCCACACTGATCTGTTTCTAGCCTCTACCTTTGCAGTCCATTTTCCCACATAGAAACAAAAGAGAAATTAAAATGCAAACTGAGTATGTTAATCACCATCTTAATAGCCACTGCTCTGCATATACTTCATTATGAACTGGTTTATATGACTGACAGTGTCCTTGATCCAGCCCCTAACTGCGTCTTCAGACTTATCTATACTGCATCTGTCCTCTAACATAGTCCACATTCTGAAATTTAGACAATATGTCGGTTCTGCATGCTTTCTCAGATATTCAGTTCTCTAGGTCTGGCCTGGGCCTCCATTCCACTCCTTGTCTGAGCTGCAGTATCCTGCCCATCACCTGACCCTGTTTACTTCCTTCTGTAAGGTGTTGTTCCTATTCTCCTGTCAAGGTTCAATTTATCACCTCCACCAATAAGTAATTTGATCTGTAAAGTTCTCTCAAAGACTTTTATTCCTACATTCCCACCTACTTACTACATACGGCTACAGTAACCTTTTTGTCACTTCCCACCTCTAAACTCAAGAGCCTGGAGATGAGGGACCATGTTTTATTTACTTGTCTTTCCCTAGGGTCCTTGTCTTGGCACATGGTAGATACTCAGTAAGTGTATGTTGAATGAATAACAACAGACAACAGAGTGAAACTGTTGCTTCGAAAAGAGTATGATAAAAGTTACAGAAAGGGAAGACTGTGCCCTGACTTCTAGGCAGAGAAAAGAGCACAGAGATGAAAGTACTTGAGCTAGAAGATTTTTCTTTCTGGAGTGAAAGGTATTCAAATAAAACTGCATCAGTCAAACTGTAGTCCTTGTGCCAGAATGTAATCCCTACTCAGCTACTTCCTACCTACTTCCTGTAAGACATTATACATCTATACAGTGGATAGTATAATGATATATTGCTATCAATATTATATCCCTCAGCTCAATTAAATATGTTTTAACTCTTTTGAAATCTAGATTAAGGAGATGTAGGTTGTCTTCCTAAGCCTGATGATTGGGAACTCATATAAGTTTTGTATATCATTGAGTTTTGTTATTTTTGAGGACCAGAGATTGGAAAGCAAGCAAATAGGCCTACACATAAGCAACAACTAGTAAAGTCCAGGATTTTGGAAATCAGCAATAGCTACATGTCCTGCCATCTCATATTTTTCTTTCTTTTTTAATCTAGTAGTACATTCCAATGCTCCTTTTCCTCTTTAGTGAATTGAAAGGCTTCTATTTCCCTTTGTCAGCATGAATATATGTGTTCAAAGGAAATCACATTTTGTATTTACTTATCTGACATATGACTGTTAGGAAGTGGCCTTTGTTAGGACTGGGAGAGAAGAGAAGGAAGGGGGTTGGGATGGGGCTTGAAGGAGGAAAATGGAGTTTTGATTCATTCCTGGTGTGACCTAATCCATCATATGTATAATGCAGGTTTTAGGTCATTTAGTTCATATAGCAGTCCTGTTGTGTATTAGGAGCAACATCTTTGTTATCGGTGAGATAATTGAGGCTTCAGAAATTAAGGAATTTGCCGAAGGTCACACGGCTTGCAAAATTGGCCTTTAACCTCATCTTTGACTCTGAAGCCTCTAGGGCTTTTGTTTAACCCCCATGAAATAACCATTTTTGAAAACTGGTGACTCCCAAAGGTTTTTTTAGATGCCCTAGTGGTTTTACAGAAACTGACAGTACCATTGCCAGATAAACTGAAACTGTTTTCCCACACTCTTTGGAGAGCTGGAATAGCCTTCAAAGAGGAAAGCAGCCCCAGTAGTTAGTTGTCTTCTCATTAGCTGGTCTAGCTGGTACTCTGGACTCTAGAATACTGAATAATCATAAGTCCCAGGCTGTTAACTCAAAAATCAACGAAGCAATAATGGTAACAATACACAGCCAGATTATGAAATTAGCCCTGGGTCGGGAAGTTCCCCTGTAGAAGGAAATGGCAACCCACTCCAATATTCTTGCCGGGAGAATCCCATGGATGGAGGAGCCTGGTGGACTACAGTCCATGGGGTCGCAAAGAGTTGGACATGACTGAGCGAGCTCACTTCACTTCACTTCATGAGATTTTAATGGGTCATCTCTGAAAACTTCACCTTGTAGATCTCTCTTTAAATAAGTACATGTTCTCCAGATAATTTCACAAATCCTATAGAAGGCACAAGACAGTTTATAAAACTTGTGTCTCGGGGTCTAGGATTGTTACTAGGGTGATAAACTAACTGGATATGAACTTGTCTTAGATACAGCAGAATTTAGTCTGAACCATGTATGGAATAGATGATATTAAAACAGCAGTAATAATAACATAAATCTTTTATTGTTTGCCCTCTGATTGTGTAAGTAATAATAAGTCCTGTTTAAGAAAAAATATAATATAGTAAAACACTTTTATGAAAATGAAAGCTATTGATGATTCTGTTATCTATGAAAAATACTGTTAATATTTTAGTGCATTTTCTTACAGTGATTTTAGTATATATTGTTTTCTAAAATTTAGATTGTACTCTATATTCAACTTTATAACCATTTTAACTTAAATTTAATGTATCCCTTTTCACTGAAATGTATCATTAAAATTTTAAAATCATTATTTTATAAGTATTATTTTTATATTTAAGGGGTTTGAAAATATAAATCTAGGGGGTTTCCCTTGTGGTCCAGTGAATAAGAATCTGTGCTCTCAGTGCAGGGGGCCTAAGTTTGATCCTTGTTCTGGGAATTAGATCCTACATGCCACAACTTTAACAAACAATTTCCACATGGTGCAATAAAGTTTGAAGATCCTGCATGTGGCCACTAAGATCTGATTTGGCAAATATACACACACACACACACACACACACACACACACACATACATATATATTTAGTGGATATCTGTGAGATTTTCTTCCTAGCATCGTCTTGTCTCCTTGTCCCAGTCCCCCACTGCTGTAGGAGAAACCACATTCTTATTAACCTTAACCCATTGGCTTATTTGGTTCGATTGGAGGTGTGTACTGGCTAAACTCCGCTAATTGGAGTGCTTCCAAGAAATTGTTAAACTTGGAATTGCTCTGGTAGCTGAAACCCTGGCAGCTTTCACTGGCTTTGTTTGTTGGGTCCTGTGTGCATTGGGTGTACACAGTCGCTTAGTTGTGTCTGACTCTTTCTGACCCCATGAACTATAGCCCACCAGGTTCCTCTGTCCATGGGATTCTCCAGGCAATAATACTGGAGTGGGCTGCCGTTTTCTAATACAGGGGATCTTCATGACCCATGCATCAAACCCTGCATTTGCAGGAAGATTCTTTACCATTATACCATTGTTGGTCTTTGTAAGAAAAAACTAAATTAACAGTGTAGAGAGAAGATACAAGAGTCAGAAAAAAGGACCCCACCAGAATCTCTAGTTTCACTTGTTCTTGAAACTCATCTTTATTTCTGGCTTCCCATGACTCATATGTTCTAACTTTCTATTGATACCCTGAGCTCATTTAAACTGGGTTTCTGTTGCTTTCTACAAAATATTTTGACTAGCGCATTAACCTTGGAGGTTATAGATGAGAAAACTGAGGCTGAGAGAGCTTGGGTAATCTGGAAAATGGTAGAATCGTGATAGCACTCAGATATATTCGACTCCAAGGTCTGCACACTCAACAATTAACATTCATTTTCCTGGAGCAGAGATTTTCTGGAACTTCTATTTCCATGTGTTTCTCTCCAACAAAAATAGCAGCAAGAACAGGAGAAATGATACATAGGCACCTGTTAATTTTAGTTTTAATTTTTTATTTTTTTCTTTTCTGGTACAGGGACAGAGAACTGAATATGAAACAGTGAAGAAAAAGTGCCTTTGTGTTTCTGTGTTTCCCACCTACTACTGTTAATGTGGGCTTGCTTCCCAGGTGGCTTTAGTGGTGGAGAACCTGCTTGACAATGCAGGAGATGTAAGAGACATGGGTTCTATCCCTGGTTTGGAAAGATGCCCTGGAGGAGAGCATGGGCAACCCACTCCAATATTCTTGCCTGGAGAATCCCATGGACAGAGGAGCCTGGTGGACCATGGTCCATAGGGTCACAAAGAGTCAGGCATGACTGAGTGATTCAGCACAGCATCACACAGCACTGTCAATGAATGCCCTGCCAGTAATGACCAGGCTACTTCTCACACAGCTGGGACTAGTTATAAACTGCTTTATTAAAGATACTTGGCTTCTTGTTTCTTCCTTTGCCCTCCCCATTTCCCCATAACTCTGAAGTTTTAAAAATAAGATCATCTACATGGAACCTGTGATATTTCATCATCATCATCATTACATCATCACTGATATTAATATTTGCTGAGTGATTGTCATAGGCCTAGAGTAATTTAGGCACTTGATGTTATTTTCTCATTTAATTTTTACTAATGAGACTTTTTAGGTACTTCTACCATTAATCTTCCAATTGATGCCATTGCTATTGTTTTCTCCATTTTACATATGGAGACTCTCTTAAAAGATACCTTTTTGAAGATCACATACATAATTGATGGAGTCCAGATCTGAATTCGACTCTGTCTTCTCTGGAAGTCCATGCTTATACCTGCTCTAATACTACTGCTTACAACATATTCAGTGGTAGGCATGGTTCCCTCAACCTGCACTGGGAAAGAGAGGGTGATAAGCAGACTGTATCCTTTTTAGTAAGGGCTTCCCTGGTGGCTCACTGGTAAATAATCCACCTGCAATACAGGAAATATGAGTTTGATCCTTAGGTTGAGAAGATCTTCTGGAGAAGGCGATGGCTACCCACTCTAGTATTCTTGCCTGGGAAATCCCATGAACAGAGGAGCCTGGCAGGCTGCAGTTCATGGGGTCGCAAAGAGTTGGGCATGACTTATCGACTAAATATCATTCTTTTTAGTAGTGGGGCTCACTGCTGAGCCAAAGGGGTCAGTGTTTAAAAGGGTTGTGGAATCCAGTAGTCAAGATAAGATCAAAGATAAAAATCCATCTCAACTGGTACAATATTCAGATCACTTTGCAAGGAGCGTAGTGGTTCTGCTCTAATATAGGATGTAAATTACTGCTTGAGAATTACAGAGACAAGGTTATCCAGACATTGAAAGAGAGAAAGGGAAGGACTGGAAAAGTTGTCACAGCTCCAGCCGAGTATAGCTGTCCCTGCAAATCTCTGGGCTTCCCAGTTGGTGCAGTGGTAAAGAATCCACCTAGCAGTGCAGGAGACTCAGGCGATGCTTGTTTGATCCCTGGGTCAGGAAGATCCTTTGGGGTAGAAAATAGCAACCCATCCCAGTATTCTTGCATGGGAAATCCCATGGACAGAGAAGTCTGGTGGGCTACAGTCCATGGGGTCGCAAAGAGTCAGATATGACTAAGCAACTGACCACGCATGCACACAGATCTCCAGATTCAGTAAAAGAATTGAAATGCATTAGAAAACAAAGTGTGGCTGTAGAAACTGACTGCTCACAAGCAGGGTTGAATGGGAAAGCTGGAGAAGTGTGTCTGTGGGAACTGTGGTGTCACTGCAGATGTGTTAGCATGTAGGTATGTTGTCTTAGCCAGGGTTCTTCAAAGAAGCAGAACCAATAGGAAATACATATACATACATATGAGAAAATGTAAAAACTATGTATAACATATGTGATAAAATATATATATATGTAAAATGAGATTCATTCTAAGGAATTGGCTCATGTGATTATGAGGCTAGGAGGTTTTATGATCTACTCTCTATAAGCTGGAAAGCCTTCTGTGTAAATTCCAGTCCTGGTCAAAAGACCTGAGAACCAGGAGGGCTGATGGTGCACGTCTCAGTCCGAGAGTAGCAGCCTGATGCCCCGGCTGAAGCAGTCAGGCTGGGAGAACAGATTCTCCCTTCCTCTGCTGTTTTTGTTCCATTCAGACCTTTGACAGATTGGATGGTGTCCATCTGCATAGGGGAGGGCCATCTGCTTTACTGAGGCCACCAGTTTTAATGCTAGTCTTATCAGGAAACAACCATACATACATATTTCGAAACAAGGTTTAATCTGAGCACCCCATGATATAGTCAAGTTGATACATAAAATTATGCCAAACAATAGCCACTAGAAAGACTAATTTTAGAGTATATCAGCCAATGGGCAAGACCAACGATTTGGAGATTAGTCAACACTTGTCGCTGCTTGCTGACTGACCTTTAGCAAATTTTTTCACCTCTCTAAGCTTGAATTCCCTTATCTGCAAAGTGAGGATAAAAGTTTCTGTCATATACAGTAGTTAGGATGCCTGATCAATGTATAATTTACATGGAATAGAATGCTATTTTCAAATATTAAAATAAAAATTCTTTGATTTAAAGAAGTGAGAGTAGGAGGAGAAATATATTAGTTAGGGTTCTCCATAGAAACAGAACCAGATCAAGTGAATGCACACACACACCACATACACACACATGTGCATACCACACATGCATATACACCACATACACAGACCACAAACATACCCCACACACACACCATAAACACATATACACACTGCAAACATACACACACAGTACATGCATATACACCATACACACACCACAAACATACCACACACACATATATGCCATACACATGCACAGACACACCACAGACATACACCACACACACCTCCGCACACTACACACCACACCACACATACTCAACCGAGGATTTTCTCATGGGATTGTGAGTTTGAAATCTGTAGAGTAGGCCGGCAGGCTGGAAAGTCTTTGGCAAGAACTGATGCTGTCAGGAAGTAGAATTTATTCTTCTTCAGCAAAACCTCTATTGTGCATTTAAAGCCTTAAGGAAGAATGCATTAGATGAAGCCCTCATACAATATTGAGACTAAGACAACCGATTTTAGATGCTATGTCTACATCTACAATATACCTTCATAGCAACACCTAGAAAAACTGGGTTATTCAAATTGACTCATAGAACTAACCATCACTGGAAGTAAGACACCTGTGGATGATGGCCACAGAGAATACCCAGGAGGCTTTGAAGGGGAGTAGACAGGAAGACATGTCTCCTCAAACACACTTGAGGACCTTGAGTAAGGGGAGGCCTATGTATTAATCATTGTGTACAGCCTGGGAGGTGGGAATCCATGCTCATTAGCCTCTTCATTCCTAGAACATTGTGGTCACAGAACAGAAATCGTTGCAGGTAAGACGGGTCAAGGCAAGTGAGTGGGCAGGCAACCTTATAGAATTCCAGTGGGAACTGATGCAGAGAATAACAAATTACTTTCTGCCCTTGCCTCTGACAGTGATAAGGACATGTTCCCTCCACAGGTTAGGTGAGATGGGGAGGATGAGATGATAAGAAAGATGAGTAGAAGGCCTTAGACCTAGGCCATTGAGGAACTGCATTTATCAGGACTAATATGAAGTTTCTGCTTCCAGGCAGAATATGAGTTAGAGGTGGGAATTTCTATCACAGTAAAAATAAAGTGATATTTTTGCACACACGGGACTATAGACTAAAACATTGTAAGCTCAATACTTGGCATAGTGCCTGTCATATACTGAGCACTCAATCAAGCAACGTTAACTGTAGGAGTAATAGTATAGCAGTGAGCAGTGGTAATAGAGAAGTGGGCTGCTGGAGATGGTGATGGTACTAGTTACATTGGTACGTGGATTACCAGTCTCAGGGTGGGTTCAGAGATTAGATGGACCAGAGGGGGTGGTGTTGTTGAAAAATAACAGTGACATTACAGCTTATCTTGGTCTCGGATATGTCAAAGTTTTATGTGGAATTTTTCAGAAAACTCTTCTACCCTTAATTTCCACCTGCAGGCTCATACGATGTTCTAGTGAACCTCTGATACTGATGGAAGTGTGTGCTTTCTTTCAGGTGTGTAGATGTCAGCTGGAAGTCTGAGAGCTGCACAGATTTCCCCTTATTTATTTACCTTATTTAAGGTTGAGGCAACTGACCCTAAGGGCTCAGGGTAAATTAATTGCTGGGACTGAACCCAGGCCCTCTGCTACCCAGTAGTATTTCTACCATACTCCCTCACTTCTCCTCAGAAGAAACACACAGCCACTTATGTCATGCAAAGAGCACATCTGTATATGCATTGTAGGAAATCAAAATAATGAAAAAATATGTAGAAATATACTATTGGAAGAATATGAGGTTCAGTTTCTAAAGCTCAGCTCCATGAAACTTAAGTATAAAATATGAACTTTTCATGATGATGTCTACATTTGGTGAACAGTATCCTTCAGGAAATCTTGAATATTTATAAAGGGAAACTTCATAGGAAATTCTGTTTTTAGGAAAGGTAGGTAATGTGGTGGTGATGATAAGTTGCATTCCAGGGAATCAGATTAATGACTAGCAAAGTAGTCACTGTGAAACAGACTCTAACATTGCTGTTTTGGTTTCACAGATGATATTTTGATGTCCTGGGGAAATATATGTTGGGTTTAGTGATCCTTGTTTCTCAGACTTTTAGGCAATTGGTAGAAGTGACTTTCAGCAAAAATCTCCAGATTTTCTTGAAACAGGAGCCTGAGAAAAAGTAGTCGGGAGCACTGTTCTCCAGTAATTGAGGCCAATCCCCTGTGCAGATTCACTTTGCACAGCACACAGCACAGAGCTGGATAAGACAAAGGGTAATGATGACTCAGACACCTAGTGGACATAGAAACCATCTGTCAGTGCTTGGGTCTCTTCTCTGACATCCCTACTAAGCCTTCTTTGTGTCTTTGCTCAAATATCACCTAACCACTGAGGCCTGTTTTGGCCTTATTTAAATTCTATCCTGACTTGACTCCTGTGCTCCCAAACCCAAATATCCTGCTTGATTTTTTTCTTTAGCATGCTTTATCCTCTAACTTACTGAGAATTCCTTCATTTAATGCATGTTATGAGTTAGATTGTATCTTTTTCATAAAAGATATGGTGGAGTCCTAATCCCCAGCAGGATTAAGACCTCAGAAGGTAACCACTTGGAGAGAGGGTCTTTATGGAGGTAATTGAATTAAATGAGATCAGTGGGCAGGTAAAATTCAGTACAACTGGTACCCGTGTCACAAAAAGGGAAAAAAGAGACACAGAGATTGACACACGTGGAAGGAAGATGATTGAGAGACACAGGGAAGAGACAGCTGTCTACAAACCAAGGAGAGAGGCCAGGAACTGACTCCTGCCTCATGGTTCTCAGAAGGAACCGACCCTGCTGACAGCTAGGTATCAGACCTCTGTAACCGTGGACAATCCATGTCTGTCCTATAACCCATGCAGTTTGTGGTACTTTGTGATGGCAGCCCTAGGAAACTAATATGTTTACTATTTAAGGTGCGTTTTATTCCACTGGAATTATAAACTCTAGGAAAGCAGAGATTTTTCACTCTGTTCACTGATAGATCCCAAGCATCTATAGAAAACAGTTCTTGGAATATTGTAGATGCTCAATCAGTATTTAAAAATATAAATGAATGGGTGATTAGGCTTAAGCACGAGTAGTCTTAAGGAGCTTGCTACCTGTATCATCAGGTGGATATTACTGTTTTCTTTACAAAGATGAGGCAACTGATGCCTAAGATCAGGCTGCTCAGAGTCATCACAAAACTTAGTACAGGTTTTCTGAATTCTGCTTCCAATTAAGGTCAGTATTTGATCTACTATCACAGTGGATCTCAGCTGTAGTTTGTATCAGAATCACCTGCAAGGTGTGTGAAGACCTAAATATTCAGATTGAGACAGTGTGGGGGGTGGGCCCTGAGAATTTCTAATGAGTTCCCAGATGATGTTGGTGTTGCTGGTTCTGGAGGAGCACTCTGGAAACCAAGTGAAGTGAAGTGAAGTCACTCAGTCATGTCCAACTCTTTGTGATCCCATGAACTGTAACCAAAGTACTATGTAATAGCCAACTTCCTAACCTTATGACTTGGTAAGTGTAAGTAGCTCAATGCATAATCAAAGGCTGTGATACATTACCCATTACCATGGGTTGTGTATCTTTTGAAGCTTGATTAATCACCTAGATGTTGCAAGGAAAATAAACACTTGTATTTCCATTCCTGGTTATTACTGTTTTTTCTTTCCTTAATGTTGTGCTTTCATGTTGGCGCTCTTCTTTTTTCCCTCATTTTCTTTGTTCTCTTTACTGTGATCTTTCTTTAGAAACTCTATTTGTTGTATCCTGTGAAATACAGTGATAAGTATGTGAAAATAATGTAATTTAATTAAGCTTATGATAAATTATCTTGCATTTAGCCTGAGGACAGCACAAACCCTGCCATAATTTCTACTGTTAACTTCACTTTGGAGGTTTTATTTGTTGAGGGGTATCTGAAAAACCATGGAGACTCAGTTCAGAAAAAAGCAACTTGGGCAACTGCAGTAATAATGTTTAAATCAGAAATCTGAGATTTTAGACACAGCTGATGAAGTTATCATGGAAAACATTTTTCCCCTTTGGCTGTTATTACTCTGTAACTAGCTTTAACATTTGTACGGGAATAGTGCATCATCCGGAAGAAAGGAAACTGTACTTCAAAAAAAAAAAAAAAAAAGAAAAGAAAATTCAAATCAGAAAAAAAAATCTGTCTTAAATTGCTTGTTGTGTCCATGCTGATGTTCTTAATTAAATAGAACAAAACCAAGGGAGACCTAGATTAATTCCTCAAATAACATATTTTTGTGTCATGATCAAGTGAACAGTGATCAAATTTTGACTGTATAATAAACTCAAATGATATTTGCTAGTATTTCTCAGATATGAAAATTTTAGATTGTATGGTTCTGAGACTTCTAAATACGTATAGCCATTTCAAATATGGGAAAGGATTTGCTCAGAGAACTTTTTGATGTTTTTTTTTTTGATGTGTGTTGAAATGGCAATTAAAACCACTAGAGGGCACTGTGGATAAACACTTGTACCAAAGACATCTATTCAGGAGATTCAACTTGTCTGAATTTAGTTGTACAGGAAGTCTTCAATTACCCACATGTACTGTTCCAAGATTCTGTTTTTAAATTACTACTTTGGAACTCAGAATGCATTTTTCTCATAGAATCAATAAAAAGAGTAGTGATATGTTCCTAAGTTAACCCCTAATAGTCCACTGAATGCCCATTGTAACTAAGATTTATTGGCTGTATAAAAGTAAAAATAACAAAACAACAGAAAAGCCCCAGTAGAATTATACAACTCATTTATATGTAATGGGGTTAAAAAAAACTGAATGTAGAGGTTTTTGAGGTGCAAGGGATCAATTTAATTACAGAAGCCCACTGGCTTAGAAATATTACAAAGCTGCAATCTATGCTCCCTCATAAATGATAGAACAGAAATCGTCAGCAATGAACTGCTAATCTGCGGGTGCCCCCACTAGCTAGACTGCTGGCACTAGCCCCCTCCTCCTTTCCGCTGTGGCTGAGGGTGGGGTTAACTGTGTTCTGCTTCACTGGGAGCCAGGTTAGTCCTTTGCTTTCTGATGACCACTACTTGCGGGCCCTCCGCTTCCCCACCTGGGAAGCATTGCTCTCCAGGAGCATTTCTTCCTTTTTTCCCTGTATGTTAAGAGGCAGCCATCTGTCCAGCCAGCTGTATGTGTGCAGCTATTTCCTCCTGGCCTCAAGCTTGCAAGGGTGATTTCTTTTAGCAACTGTCCTGGATCTAGTTTCAGGAATTCATTCAGCTCACTTCCAAGGAGGGCATGGGACCACCCACTTGGCTGCAGCAGCCACCCCTCTGTCTCTCTGTCCCCCTGCACTGGGAATGGTTCCTGCTGCCACTTTCGTCCTCCTAACTTAATGACTGTTTCTGGAATATCCAGCTTTCTTTTCTCTAGGGCTTTCACTCCATTACTCTACATTTCAATCAGTGAATATTCTAACCTCGATGGGAAATAGCACCATTCGTTTCTCTCCTCTGAGTTGAAAGTCAGTTTTCTTTATTCTCTTCAGAGCTCATGGGGATGAAGATGGAAGAAACGGGTGAGCAAAATGTCTGAAGATGTGTGGGTGAAAGGCTCTTCCTCTCTGGATAGTAAATACCATAACTGCCCTCAAAATTTAGGTTGTATCAGTATCACCTGGGAGTGCTCATCAAAAATGCGTGTTCCCAGAGGTGTGGAGTGAGAGCCAGGAAGCATCCTCAGTGATTCTGTGTGATTCCGAGGAGGGTGGTATTCAGGCCACACACTGATAAATTATGCAGGAGGCCCTCCATCCACAAGCCTCTTTCAGGCGAATGTGTTGTGATTTTAGAGTACAATCCTTTGTTTACGGGTTTTTGTTTTAAGGCAGCACATGTGTCACTATCACCAAGGAGACAGGAAAGGTATTTAGTTGGTTTGTTTGGTTGAGGTTATGAAAAAATAATGTTTAGTGAAGATGGGCATCGATCTATCTGTCCATTTAGGAGTATGCATGTAGCGTTTCCACTACACTTTCTACAAAAGGGGAAAGCATTATTCATGAAACCTTCTCCATGTATGTTCTTTTTAGATGATAAATAATTGAAAGTAAAGGTTGGCATCAGGATGCCATCTCAGGCTTTTCTTTTCCTTCTTTTTTTTTTTTTTTAAGGGTAACGAGGAGACAGATGGTGTTTTTTTCTATAAAAGCCAAAAAAAAAAAAAAAAAAAAAACCCACAACACCCTCCCAAATCTCACAGTTGTGGAAGCAAGTCTTACACAGTTTCCAAAAGCAGATCTCATATCCTTCAGGCCCCACCCTTAGCCGCCAAGGACAGTGAGTTTCATGAATGGTAGATTTACATATTCTGAATATATGTTACTGGATCGGCTAAATAGAGGGGATTTTGGTTGAAACCAGGTCTTTCTAAGTACACAGAAAATAAATATCTAAGGATGGAGAACGAGCTGTGTCCAGGTGAATAGTAGTGGCTACATTTCAAATATGCTGGCGTTTAAATGAGTAATAGAAATTACACTACCCCCCTACACAAACATCAAAATACTGCTTCATTTCAGTGCTTATAGCCTTTCACAACATCAAAAGTAACATTATGACTTAAATGGAAGGAAGAAATCCATTTTAGAAAGATAAAACAAGTTTCCAATATGTGTTTTGACCAGATGATGGCAAAAAAATTCCAGCTCTGCTGCTTCATTTTTAAACAGATCATTGAAATGACAGCACTTTGATTTTTTCAGTGTTCTTTTTAACATTTGACAAGTCTAAGTGCTTCTATCTACATAAGTCACATACTAATTAGCAATTAACCACTGTTATTTAATTAGACTATCTAGTTGGTGGATCACGAATTAATCACTCTCAATTTGTTGTATCCTGGCTGTTTGTGGTGATGAGACCATTCTGCTGGGCTTCGTTTCATGCTGTGAGATGCAGCTGTGCCCAGACACAACCTCTTTCTGCCTTTGTCTTGAATTTACAGATGCAACATCAAAATGTGTGGAATTGTGCTAACCCTAGCTAGTCAAGTAGACTTCCAGAAATGGTTACAAAAGACAAAAAGAAGTATTTGCTGATTGAATAAAGGAAGAACCCTTTCACTGAAGAGATTCATTATGTTTTCTTCGTTCCTAAGCTTTGGATTTTCTCTCAGATCATTTGAAAATGACATGTACGCTTTAAGGAAAGGTCAAAATTGTATCTTACACCTACTGAATTTGCAGAACTATAACTGTACAATAAAAACTCAAATATTCAACACTTTTCTAAAGCTTTTGGTGAATCGAGTATATTGCATGAAATGCATTTGAAAGAATTTTAATTAGAAATGACCAGAGTAATTTAGAGACACTTATTTTAAGAAAAATGTTATGATTAGACTAACTCTTTGTATGTTTTATTCTATTGGTTGTTATATAAATGGGGACTTCTACTATTATGAATTCTTTCAACAGCATATAATATGTCTTGAAAAATAGCTCCTAGGGCCTTATCAATTATTTTATCCAGAAAATACTCTTGATAATTAACTCTCCCGTCTTGTAGCTGCACTTAACCAGGAGTAGATTTCATCTAAGTCAGTGGTTCCCAGCTCTGGGCAAAGGTCAAGGAAGCAGATGATTTATTTATCCTAATTACCTGTGGAGTTTTTTTGCTTGTTTAATTGAGTTTCTGTATGAAAGACTGTTGTTTCTTGTGAGGCTTTATCATGAAAGGCAGCCATTTTCCGCCCCCAGATCATGGGACAAGCTCATCTGGTGTGATGAGATTCATTGTTCCCCCAGAATGTGATTTGGGGACATCATTAACTCCCATCTGTAAATGGAAGGAAATAGCCTAACATTATCATTTATGCCTTTTAATCCTAAAGTTTTATGTGAATATTTAAGCAAATATGCTTCAAACTCTGGGCAAACTCCCAGGCTATGAATGCTGATTGAAATCTGGGACTAGGGAGTTTCCATTTAAACTCTAATGATTAAAAACATTCTTGAGTTTTCAATAGTCAGGGTATTTTATGGATATTTTTAAGGACTTGGCAGTTTGCTAAAGTTAGCTAGCAGCTAGAACTCAGCCTACAATCTCTGCTCTGTTTAGGAGAATGCTGAAAACAGAACAGAGCCTACGATACACAGAGATGACAAAATCCAAAATTGTTCTTCAGTTTACTCCTCAGTTTGTTAAACCAAAAATGTATGCCATGATTTCTAGTGATACTGAGGTTGGTGATAGAAATTACAAAGCTTGAAAAACCTAGATGTTTCTTTTTTTCTACCCAAGAGTCTGAAATCAGAGCAAAACTTATCAGCTCATTTGTTAAAAATATAAACAGGAGGAGAAATCATGTATTTAATTATTATTCTTTTCCACTGCACAAAGTAACTGACATTTAGTCTTTCAAGTGGAGATTTGTATATTATTATGTAAATGACCCAAAGATGTCATCTGTGTACATATTGGCCCAACAAGGCCTCTATGTTCACATCATAGCAGGCTTAGATAGTTAGCTGGCATCAAAGTCACATTCACGTCCGTTTGGTTGTTTTTCTCTGTGTCCTGTGTGTTGCTCCTTGGGTTTATCCTGCCTAGGATTCTGCGCTTCCTGGACTTGGGTGACTGTTTACTTTCCCACATTAAGGAAGTTTTCAGCTATTATCTCTTCAAATATTTTCTTAGGTACTTTCTTTCTTTGTCCTTCTGGGACTCCTATAATACAAATGTTGGTGCATTTAATATCCCAGAGGTCTGTTAGACTGTCTTCATTTCTTTTTATTTTTTTTTCTTTATTCTGTTCTGGGGCAGTGATTTTCACCATTCTGCCTTCCCACTCACGTGTTTATTCTTCTGCCTAAGTTTTTCTGCTATTGATTCCTTCTAGTGTATTTTTCATTTCAATTATTGTATTGTTAATCTCTGTTTTTTCTTTTAGTTCTTCTAGGTCTTTGTTAAATAGTTTTTTTTTTTTTCTTTTTTTAAAAAAATTATTTATTTATTTTTTAAATTTTACTTTACAATACTCTATTGGCTTTGCCATACATCGACATGAATCCACCACAGGTGTACACAAGCTCCCAATCCTGAATCCCCCTCCCATCTTCTTAACCCTTGTCTGCATTTTTTTTTTCTGAATCTTGGATCATCTTTAGTATTATTAGTTTGTATTCTTTTTTTGGTAGTTTGGCTATCTCTAATTCACTTAGTTGTTCTGGGGTTTCATCTTGGTACTTCCTATGAGATATATTCCTCTGCAGTTTCATTTTGCCTTACTTTCTGTGATTGTGGTTTCAGTTTCAAAGGCTGCAGGGTTATAGTTCTTGCTTCTGCTGTCTATCCTCTGGTAGATGAGGCTGTCTAAGAGGCTCGTGGCAGGGTTCCTGATGGCAGGGACTCCACTGTGGGGTATAGCTGTGTCTTATCTCTTTGATGGACAGGACCATCCTCTGGAAGACTTTAAGCAGCCCTCTGCTGGTGGGTAGCACTCTGGTCCCTCCCT
Organism: Neotragus pygmaeus; assembly: GCA_006410875.1. Classification (NCBI taxonomy): domain Eukaryota; kingdom Metazoa; phylum Chordata; class Mammalia; order Artiodactyla; family Bovidae; genus Neotragus; species Neotragus pygmaeus. The sequence goes on along the minus strand of SJYV01053607.1, from coordinate 75,466 downwards.
GTTAGTTGTTTGATCTGATTTATCCCTGCACTGGAGCTACAGGCTGTGAGGCGGGACTAATGGCAGCCTCTAGGAGCGCTCATGCCAGTGAATATGCCCCAGAATTGCTGCTGCCACTGTCTTTGTCCCTGCAATGAACCACAGTCACCCTCTGCCTCCACATGAGACCCTCAGTAGGCCTGGCCAAGTCTCTTACGAGGTCACTGATTTTACCCCCTTTGGATTTTGGTATGTGCCTTCCAGGAGTGGAATCTCTGTTTCTTCCAGTCCCATGGATTTCCTATGATAAAAGCTCCCTAGCTTTCAAAGCCGGATTCTTTTTATTGCTCTCATGCCAATACATAAGTGACAAAAAAGGGCATAAAGTAAGTTGTTAAACTCTAAATCACTTAAGTTGTGTCCAGCTCTTTGTGACCCCATGGACTGTAGACTACCAGGCTCCTCTGTGCATGGGATTTCCCAGACAAGAGTACTGGAGTGGTTTGCCATTTCCTTCTCCAGGGGATCTTCCCAACCCAGGGATCGAACTCAAGTCTCCTGCATTGCAGGCACACGCTTTACTGTCCGAGCCACCAGGGAAGCAAAATCTTAACCACTGGACCACAAAGGAAGTCCCACTAAACTCTAAAACACTATGAAATTAAGAGTGTAGACTCTGTATTCAGAACTTGGCCATACAGCTTAGGTGACCTAGGGGAACTTCCTTGAACCTCATTTTATTTATTGCCAAATGAAGGTAACAATACTACTTCCTTCATAGGGTTGCTCTGAGGATCAAAAGAATTCTCCTTCAAATATTTCTAGAGCACAGACATAAATGTGTATTATGTATATGTTTCCCTGGTAAAATGAAGTGAAATACAAGTATCATATAAGTTATCTGCAAGTTATCTACAAGTGTTATGAGGAATGTGAGAATATAGAAGCAAAATGTTTCAGAGTAAATGTCTCAGAGTAGATGATACTCAGTTCTAAAAAGCCATTAGGACTTTGGGAATAATTTTGCATTTATGTGAAAGACAACTCTGAAAGTGAATAGTGTGAAATATTAAAAAATATAATATTCAAAAGTAAAAATCCCTCTAATGATCAAAATCATATGTCCATTTTTTATTGTTCATGTACATGTAGTCTTCACATATATTATACTCATACCACGAAAATATTACCCAAGTACCGAGATGAATTTATAAAAACCAAGGAGGCTTCTTGTTTTAATTTAATTTCTAGACAATGAATTGCATCAATGAGTTCTAGTACCTAGTAAAAACTACAAAAGAAGAAACAGATTACTTATAAGAGTACAGTTCACTGGCTCAAACATGATGCTGATTTTTATGCTTTAATTCACGTTGGTTTGACAAACTCGATCCTCCTAACAGAAAAAACAGACTGTGCTTGAACACCAACAGTAAGGTGACTTAGTGTTTCAGAAGCTGTCCTCATGAGGACAGGAAGCCCTTTCCAGAAGATTAGCATGGTAAAGTGGGATCAGAAAACACAATGAACTATTGACATTTACTCTTTGTGAACCAATGCACAATACTGCTAAGTGCAGTTATCAGGAGATGTGTGCAGTTGGTCTAGTGCATGGCATTAAGGGGGTTACAACAAAGATAGGGCAACTAAAATAAAGTCAGTTTGTACATCTACTTAGACTATATGCTGAGCAACAGAAATGCCAGTGATGGATAATGAAGTCAAATAAAATAAGGTGACCTGGAAAATGTATACAATAAAAATATTATTGCTGAATAGGCAGATGTGAAAGAGAGCACTCCTCCACCTTACAGTGTTGATTTCTGTGATGAATGATTTAGAGAGCATGGATTGAGCATGCTGCTGCCTAGTCCCATCAGTCGTATCCGACTCTGTGCGACCCCATAGATGGCAGCCCACCAGGCTCCCCCATCCCTGAGATTCTCCAGGCAAGAACACTGGAGTGGGAAATGCATGAAAGTGAAAAGTGAAAGTGAAGTCGCTCAGCCGTGTCCGACTCTTAGCCATCCCATGGACTGCAGCCTACCAGGCTCCTCCGTCCATGGGATTTTCAAGGCAAGAGTACTGGAGTGGGGTGCCATTGCCTTCTTTGGGATTGACCATATGCACTGATAAAAACAAATTATTAAGAAAAAAGTAAGGAGATTATTTAATGTCTATTATATGACACACATAGTTATGCTATAAGTCTTTTGGGGAAGAAAGCAGGATACAGGTGAACAAATACAAGGAAGGAAAGGAGGGAGAGAAGGATAGAAGGAGAGAGGGAGGAAGAAAGCGAAGGGAGGGAAACAAATAACAAATGAAAAGAAGTCAAGGTATTATGGTGATTGAGAGGCAAATTTACCGAAACATTTCTTACTAGACTTTTATTGACATATGGAAAATTAACCATTAGTCAGTGTAGGTATAAATATACACATGCACACATATGTATATCTTTGGAGATATATATATCTCTTTGGATATATATGTATGTATGTGTGTATATATATATATGGCTTTCCTGGTGGCTCAGTTGGTAAAGAACCTGCCTGCAGTGCAGGAGACATGGGTTTGATCCCTGGGTCAGAAAGATCCCCTGGAGAAGAAAATGATACCCCACTCCAGTATTCTTGCCTGGGAATTTCCATGAATAGAGGAGCCTGGTGGGGTACAGTTCACGGAGTTGCAGACATGACTTAGCCACTAAACCACTTCTCTCTCTCTCTCTCTTTTTTATTTATAAAAACCAAGGAGGCTATATATATACACAGATTAAATTTCTCTTATAGATAAAAGATGAATAGGTTGCTCCACCACTTACATGATAGGCCTCTTATATAGTAGTGAAAAGAGTGAATGACCTTAGATAAATAAGTTGATTTTGCTAGGCTCTACTTTCCTCTTGTATAGAATGGGGATTATAACTCTTAAGTGGTTATAAGGAGTAGACGAAAAAATGTCTGTAAATTTTGACATACATGAAAGATTTAATTTTTCATCAACGTTAGCACACAATGAGGGAGTAGGCAGGTTGAGCAGATACAATTTAGGAGCATTTGATCATCATAAGCAAGGAATATACAACGGTGTAGATTCATGCAATGCTGGTTTTCATTTAGGAAGGAACTAGAAAAGTTGAGATTTGTTTAACTTTTCATAAATATTCATCCTAGTTAGGCTTCTCCTTCTGAGAAGAAGGAAGCCTAACGTAAAAATACGCAGAGTTGAGACTTTAACGCATGTGTAAATTTAGGAAAACAAACTGTGGGTAAATGAAAGATATGGAGAAATGAGTAAATGTTAAAATTGAATTCACTTATTTAAAGGTAGAAAACAAGGATGAAGAGAGAAATTCCTCTTTTTTTTCATTTCTCTATTGATATGTGTTCAAAGGACTTTTCATGAGTTTAGGAATGTTTAGTAATGAAATACTAGGACAATTTGTGAATTCAGATGTTGTATTTTAGGGAAAAAAATGATGCTGGCAGGCTCAATGATGCTGGAATATCTCATTTTTTTATTCTACAAAATTTGTATTAGAATCTTCTTTCTTTGAGAAAGGAACATTTCTAGAAGATTTCTGAAGTTTAAATATGGTAACAGATGGTGTTTCAAATCTTCTGTCAATTATGTATGTGATATAATTCCAAATTTAGATTCATTACACAGCTGCAATTCTGACTGAAATGTTATAAAATCCAGGTACAGTCAGAGGGATATCCATGCCTATGTGGACCACTTATATATATATTTGGAGGACATTTCAGATTGCTCAGGTCACCTGTCCTCGTTCAAGGATGACTCCCAGAGTGGTTACTCTTTAATTGTCAACACAAATCAGTGTGAGACCAAAAACCTTGTCCTTCCTTCACATGATAAAGCATATTGACTAGTGTGAAGCTGTAGGTGATCCTGTTAGTCTATGACTTATCACTTCTTGGCTTGTGATTTTTCTGACTCTTTCACTTGAATGAGAAGCACTGGCTTTTTCCTTCCTCTGGCTGTTTTCTGGATGTCTATGATGGTATTCCTTTGTTTGAAGCATGCCCATGTGTCCAAAATGATAACATAGGCTGTTCTGATTTTATACTTCTTCTTCTTTGGTTCCCTGCTGCCATATTTTTCTTTCTGTCTCCTTAAGAATTTAGACTGTAATAAAAAACCTGAGACTACTTTATGACCTTAGCACATGCTATCCCATATGCCTTTGGTGCTTTTTCTGAGTTTCCATGTGTCTCTATTTACATGTCCCATTCTCAGAAAGACATCCCCATCATTAGTTCCCATTGATGGTTCCCACTTCCTACTTGCTTCTGTTATTTTTTATTTAAGTACTGTGTTTTTTTGTAGCACTTATCACAGTTTATAATTGTTGTTGTTGCTGTTGTTTAGTTGCTCTTTGTGACCCCATGAACTGTAGCATGCCAGGCTCCTCTGTCCTCCACTATATCTCCCAGAGTTTGCTCAAATTCATGCGCATTCAGTCAGTGATGCTGTCCAACCAACTCATCCTCTGCTGCCTCCTTCTCCTTTTGCCCTCAATCTTTCCCAGCATCACGGTCTTTACAATGAGTCAGCTCTTCGTATCAGGTGGCCAAAGTATTGGAGCTTCAGCTTTAGCACCAGTCCTTCCAATGAATATTCAAGGTTGATTTCCTTTAGGATGGACTGGGTGGATCTCCTTGAAGTTCAAGGGACACTCAAGAGTCTTCTCCAACACTACAGTTCAAAAGCATCAATTTTTTGTCTCTCAGCCTTCTTTATGGTCCAACTCTCACATCCATACACGACTACTGGAAAAACCATAGCTTTGACATAATTTATAATCATTCATTATATATGTTACTTAAAAAATCTTTCTTTCCCCTCTGCACCCTGTCTACCTGGAACATTTTTATATTCTGAGATCCTTGATTAAGATATCCAGTTATTTTCTTTTCCATTTACTTGACATGTTTTAAAACTTATAAAGAAATTATAAAATAGCAGAACTCCCAGATATCTAGATTCGCTATTAATATGTTTGCTGTATTTGCCCTATCATTTTATCTTCATGTATACCTATTGTTATTATATATAGACCTCCAAATACTTCAACTTACTTCCTAAAAATGTCTCCTTTAAACACTTTTTTGTTGTTTATAAACATAAGACAATTGTGAAAATCAGGGCACTTGGCACTGATATGATATTAGTGGTTAATCCACAGTTTACATCCAAATTTTGACATCAGTTCCATTAGCATCTATCCTGGCAATTGTTTTATGAGTCCAGGATGCAAGTCTTGATCACACATTGCATTTAGATACCGCATCTCTTTATTCTCCTTTCATATCAAGTCAGCGTTATAAAACCTTGGCATTTCAAGAAAGGATAGTTTAGTAGTATTGTTGAGTATCTGTAAGTTTGGTTTATCTGATGGCTCCTCATGATTGGATTCATTTTTGTCAGGAATGTTACCTGAGAGGTGTTTCTGGCTCACTGTATCGTATGGTGAGGCACGATGTCAAACTCTATGTTTTACTCAAATTTCTTTTTTTTGAAAACAGTTAAGTTTTAGTCTCTTAGCAAATTTCAACCATAGCACCAATGTTATCAACTATAATCACCAAAATTACATATTAGATCCTCAGATCTTATTCATCTTATAGTTGAACATTCGCACCCTTTTACCAACCTATTTCCCTCACTCTCTGGCCCTCTCCCTCTGCAACCACTTTTCTGCTTTTTGTTTGTATTCATTTGACTTTTCTTTCTTTTTTAAGATAATAAATATTACCATGCAGTAATTTTTATCACTCTGGCTTGTCACATGCATGTATGCGTGCTACGTCACTTTAGTCATGTTTGACTCTTCACAGCCCTATGGACTGTAGCCCTCCAGGCTCCTCTGTCCATGGAATTCTCCAGACAAGAATACCAGAGTGAGTTGCCATGCCCTTCTCCAAGGGATCTTCCCGACCCAGGGATTGAACCTGTGTCTCCCGTTACTCCTTCATTGTGGGCAGATTCCTTACCTCTGAGCCACCAGGGAAGCACCTTGGCTTATTATACTTCCATCAAATTTCTTAACAATGACTGAGTGAATAGTAGAGGGTTATATTCTAGAATTCCAGACATACTGTTTGTCAGTATGCCTTACAAGTGGTATTCATGAAACTGTTCAAAACTAGAGATGACTGATGTGTGACTGATCCAGGCCTCTGGGCCCTCTGTCAGGTCTAGACTTAGATGTTACACACTATTTGCTTTTCTTTTCGTATTTGAAGTGTACACTTGTTATTTACTGTCAGTAAGCTGTATGATGAGATATGCTGCTGTGAAGTCACTCAGTCGTGTCCAACTCTTTGTTACTCCCATGGACTGTAGCCGGCCAGACTCCTCCTTCCATGGGATTCTCCAGGCAAGAATACTGGAGTGGGTTGCCATTTCCTTCTCCAGTGATGAGGTATCAGTCAGTTCAGTTCAGTCGCTCAGTTGTGTCTGACTCTTTGTGACCCTCCCCATGAATTGCAGCACGCCAGGCCTCCCTGTCCATCACCAACTCCCAGAGTTCACTTAGACTCACGNTCTCCTGCATTGCAGGAGATTCTTTACCAGCTGAGCCACCAGGGAAGTCCAAATTATGTATGTGCTGTGCTGTGCTAAGTTGCTCAGTCATGTCCAACTCTTTGCCACTGCATGGACTGTAGCCCGCCAGGCTTCTCTGTCCATGGGATTCTCCAGGCGAGAATACAGGAGTGGGTAGCCATGCCCTCCTCCAGGGGCTCTTCCCGACCCGGGGATCGAACCCACATCTTCCGCATTGGTAGGCAGGATCTTACCACTAGTGCCCCCTGGGAAACCCAATGGGAAGCGTCTGCACTCCCTCTAAGTTTTACTGTGAATCTATAGCTGCTCTCAAATAGGCTTCTGTTTTCTTTTAAATGCTGCTGCCTCTTGCCTTTGGGATCAGGAAGTCTCTGTGGATCCCCTGATGGGAGGAAGGGCAGAGGGGACGTTATCTCCACTATAGGGAGCAGGTCAGCCCAGGTTTCAAGCTAACATCTTTGAGGGTTTTGAGATAAAAGTGGAGAAAGAAGAACATCTTCCCTTTCCTTAAGGAAAATCAGAAAATCTCGGACCTTCAATAGATCTTTCAAATTTGGAAAAAATTTGAAATTCATTGTTTCATTAAACTAAGAGCTTTGAGATCCAACCAGTCCATCCTAAAGGAAATCAGTCCTGAATATTCATTGGAAGGACTGATGTTGAAGCTGAAACTCCAATACTTTGGCCACCTGATGCGAAGAGCTGACTCATTGGAAAAGACCCTGATGCTGGGAAAGATTGAAGGCGGGAAGAGAAGGGGATGACAGATGAGGTGGTTGGATAGCCTCACCGACTCAATGGGCATGAGTTAAGCAAACTCTGGGAGTTGGTGATGGACAGGGAGGCCTGGCGTGCTGCAGGCCATGGGGTCGCAGAGAGTCGGACACGATTGAGCGGCTGAACTGAACTGAAGAACTTTGAGTCCCATCTCCATGGAGGCGTTTCCCTCTTTTTGGTGGAAACCTAAGTGTACAAGGATCTCTGAGCAGTCAGAGAGAGGGTGAAGGCAATATTTTGGAAAGTGGCCCAAATGATTTTCTTAAGAGGGGTCTGGCTTTTCTTTACAGAAAGCATCTGAATCTGCCTTGGCTTCCAGCTCCCTTGGCTGGGCCGTCAGTTGGAGGAGCGTCCTCGCGCTGTGCGGGCGACTGTGGTGTTTTGCACCCTCTAATCGGGCACACGCTGCCGGCGGTGCTGCCAGCCGAGTCTTGCTATAATGCATGTGTAAACAATGGAGTTCTGGCTGAACCCACCGCGGGCTGCGTATTTGCATTTCCTGGCCTCCAGGTCCTCCGCTGGGTACAAACGATGCTGGGAGAGCATTTGTTTTTAGCTTTTCAGAGTCGGGGCCAATTAAATATGCACCTCGATCCACGCGCATTTCTTCTCAGCAGTGCTGAAGAAAGGGGGCGATCCCCGGGTATTGAGACGGACACCGGAGGCCTGGCGGGCGCATCCTCGCACACCCCGCCGCCCTGTCCGCCTGCCGGGTAGCGCTGTTCTCATCTCCGCTTTCAGCAGTTTGGCTCAGCCCACACATTGTGCATTGACATCAGATTTTCTCCCTGCCAATTGCCAAAGGATTCTGCACATAAATTCCAACAGAAGACACTGCAGGCCAGTTTTCCCTCAGGTGAGCCGCAGTTTCGTATTATGTCAGGGCGTTGTTGCGGGTGTGTTATTGCTGTCGCTGGGGCTGACCCTCATGAGGGACAAGGCCCCAGCTCGTCGGGACACGCCCAGGTCCCAGCTGCTGGCTGCCGCCTCCCCCAGCGCCGGGGGGCTGGCCCCACCGCGGCCTGATTGCAGAGCTGTGCGTGGTCCCGCTCGTCCACCAGCTCGAAGTTTCTAAAATGACGCTGAATTCCCCTGCAGCTTCCAACAGACTGGTGGTTGCCAAGAGAGAGGGGGTTGTGGAAGGGATGGACTGGGAGCTTGGGTTTAGCAGATGTGGGCTTTTATGGTTAGGATGGATACACAACTAGGCCCTACTGTATAGCACGAAGAGCTATATTCAATATCCTATGATAAACCATAATGGAAAAGAATATTAAAAAGATATATACATACACATAACTGAATCACTGCTGTAAACCAGAAATTAACACAGCGCTTTAAATCAGCTGCTGCTGCTGCTGCTGCTGCTGAGTCGCTTCAGTCGTGTCCAGCTCTGTGCGACCTCGTAGACGGCAGCCCACCAGGCTCTCCCGTCCCTGGGATTCTCCAGGCAAGAACACTGGAGTGGGTTTCCATTTCCTTTTTCAATACATGAAAATCAAAAGTGAAAGTGAACTATCCTTCAATTTAAAAATTGATTAAAAAAAACAGAGCTCTTACAGATTACAATAAAAGCAATATTTTACATATGGTAATATACATGTTTCAATGCCAATGCCACAATATTGTAAAGTAACTAGCCTCCAATTAAAATAAATGAATTTTTAAAAACGACAAAACATGAAAGAAAAAATAAATTAAAATTAAAATTAAATCCATCAAATAAAAGGCAAAGAAACCAATTAAGAAGTGGGGGAAAAAGAATTACCTCTGTGATTGCACCGGTGGGCAAGCTAGGGCGCCTATTAACACTACAAGTTTGAAGAAAGAATCCATGGAGTGCCCATTTGGGGGTCCAGGGAAACTTCACAGATGAATGAAAATTCACTTGTCACAGCCAGTCCTCCGAAAGGCAGCCCGGCTCTGCCCTCTGGCCGGGGCCTGGGAGCTGGTGCACAGGTGGGTGTGCAGGCCCCCCGGCCCGCCCCACCCTCGCTGACTGCAGCGCTCACCACCATGCCGCTGCCCACCAGTCACGAGCCGGGAATGTATCGCTGTGTCCGCACCACCCGTTGATCACAGAGCACCGTACATCTGCTCAAGGGGTCGCCCTCGCCTTAGTGGAGCCCGAGAGTGTGTTCAGGATGAGGAAAGGGCAATGCCCACACAGCACCACACATCACAGTGTATCAGTGCCCCCAGGGACCGAGCGGGAGCACTTCCATCCCTCTGAACACACAGGACAAGGCCCTGCGAGGCTGTGACTTGGCCCTCAGCACNTTTCCTTCTCCAATGCATGAAAGTGAAAAGTGAAAGGGAAGTCGCTCAGTCGTGTCTGACTCTTCCCGACCCCATGGACTGCAGCCTACCAGGCTCCTCCATCCATGGGGTTTTCCAGGCAAGAGTACTGGAGTGGGTTGCCATTGCCTTCTCTGATATATTATCCTACCATGGCCAATTTCAGGCTAATGGGTTGGGTACAAAAAGTTCCTTCAGTTTTTAAGTAAAAATAAAAGACATATTTTTCACTTTTACCCAGAACTTTAGAGTTATTGAAATTCATTTATGGAATATTTCATGGAGAAGGAAATGGCAACCCACTCCTGTGTTCTTGCCTGGAGGATCCCAGGGATGGGGGAGCCTGGTGGGCTGCCGTCTATGGGATCACACAGAGTTGGACATGACTGAAGTGACTTAGCTTAGCTAATTAACCATTTTCTCCCCTAACTTCTGCTATTTCCAGACAATTTCATGATTGTATGTCCTCAAAACTTTTTCACTCTCTGAACAAAGAATGTGCCTGGGAGATTTTTACAGTCTTCCAGGGAATTGAATATTTTTCCATTAAGAAACTTTTGTAAAGACTCAAAATAAATGGAAATCCAAAGATAAAATGTCTGGTGAACATGGTGAATGAATCAGAATTTCCCAGCCTAGTTATAGCAGTTGTTGCCTGGTCATATAAGAAACATATGGTCATGTGTTATCCTGATGGAAGATTACATGTTTTCTGTTGACTAATTCTGGACACTTTTCATCAAGTGCTGTTTTCAGTTGTTCTAATTGGGAGCAGTACTTGTTGGAATTAATCATTTGACTCCTTTCCAATCCTGTTGGGCTTCCCAGGTGGTGCAGTGATAAAGAATCTGCCTGCAATGTGGGAGACCTGGGTTCACCCTCTTGGTAGAGAAGATCTCTGGAGAAGGGCATGGTTACCCACTCCAGTATTCTTGGCTAGAGAATTCCATGCACAGAGAAGCCTGGCGAGGCTACAGTCCATGGGGTCGCAGAGTCAGATGCAAATGAGTTCCTGACACTACTACCCTTCCAGTCCTACCATATACACTACATCACCTTCTTTGGATGAAGACCAGACTTTGCTGTGGTTGAAGTGAGGTGTTAGTCGGTCAGTCATGTCTGACTCTTTGCCACTCCATGGACTGTAGCCTGCCATAAACTCCTATCTCATGGAATTTTCAAGGCAAGAATAGTGGAGTGGGTAGCCATTCCCTTCTCCAGGGGATCTTCACAACTCTGGGTCTCCTAAATTGCAGGCAGATTCTTTACCATCTGAGCCATGCATGGTTGGTGGTGGTTTATTTCACTTGTCTTCTCCCCACAGCCTCTTACATTACACATTATTGTATAATATCCACTTGACATCACCCAGCACAGTTTGTTTTTAAAACAAAATGTTTCTGTTATGTTTAAGTAGAGAATTGCTTGCAGAAGTATGGTCAAGAGGGTTTTTTTGCTTAACTTACATAGAACTCAAACATCAAAGCAATGAACATAACCAAACTGGTGAAAATGAGTTCTGAAACTTGATTTGGATATTTTGAATATGTCAGCTATCTCCTGCATGGTATAATGTTGATTGTTCTGAATTAATGTCTCAGTTTGTTAGCTATCAACTTCAACTGTCTGCCTGACTGTGGAGCATCATCCAGTTAGAAATATCCAGGACAAAACTTTGCAAACTACTCTGACATGTTTAATCAGTCACAGCACCTTCTCCATACACTGGACAAATGTGTTTTTGCATTTCAGTTGCATTTCAACCTTTCTTGAAATAATAAAGCATAATATGCCAAAATGTTGTTTCTTTCTTTCCATCTTCAGTGTTAAAATGACTACACAAAGATTCACCTTCCATCTTCAATGTTAAAATGGCTACACAAAGATTCACCAATTTTGAGAATTTCTTTAATGCATGCTGATATGACAGCTGTCACAATACAACCTAACAAAATTATTTCAAATGAAGTTAAAGGCAACTAAGCTCTATTAGGGTCAGGTTATGGAAAAATCTGAATGAACTTTTTGTCCAGCCCAATATTAATGTGAATGTAGAATTGGAAAGAAATATGAAGTAGCACACTATTGTACAGTATTCCACCAAACAGAAATGGTGGATGTAAATAAACTCAAGGTCACAAATAATGGCAAAATGTAATAATGCAGCTAGGCGTTTAATTCTGTTTATATATTTTAATTTTTAATAAATGGCTTTAATTAGCAGTTGACTTGCACAATTCTTGAAAATTTAGCAATGAATTTTTGCAAGCTGTACATAGTGATTGCAGAATACCACTGTCTAGATTCTTTATGTTTCGTGTGACTGTTCTAGATATCTTTTCTCACTTTGTAAAGTTAAGTTTTCTAATACTTTTTTGTTGGTCTATGGGAATGCAATCAAGTTTTATGTAATGTTCTTATATTTGGCAAACTGGTTAAAATCTGTTCTTAACTGGAATAATTTATATGTACGTTCTTCTAGGCTTCTTTGTAGACAGTCTTATCATTTATAAATAATGACAGCTTTATTTCTTCATTTCCAGTCCTTATACATTTTATACCTTATTGCTCTATTACTGCGTTGATGTGAACCTCCAGTACATTTTAGTGGTAAAGGGAAGTCTCTTCCTTCTGATTTTCAATGAGTGCTATAAGACTTTTTTCTTTTTGATATCTTCTTAGACAAAAAGCTTTGTCTTATTCATAGTTAGATGAGAATTTGTTTCCTTTTTTTTAGTCATATTAAATTTTATATGATTATTCTGTGTCTATTGAGATGATCATTATATCAATACTATGTAACAAAAAATGTTTAACTTGCTAGTAGTATTTTGTCACATACCTAGTAACATAGTATCACAATACAGAGAACAATGATTGACAGAAGTAAAAGGAGACATGGAAAAATAAGTACAAGTACACAGAAAAAATAAATGTATGTGAACATAATTACACACTTGATCTGCTAGAAGAAAATAGAGCACTCAATTGAATAATATAAAAATACAGAATATTCTCAAGTCACATGGAATGTTTACAAAATTGGCCATTTAATAGGTCAGCTATAAAGCAAGTCTCAGGAAACTTCACAGAATCTGTATTTTCTTTGACCACACTAAGCTTCTTAACTACCTTTAAGTAACTCTTCTTAAGAATCTTCTTAAGAATCTTCTTAAGAATCTTCTTCTTATGTAAATTCAGTTTCACTCATTCTCCTTTCAGCTACATGTAACTTGACTTTTAGTTTATTCATTTTTCTTTTTTTTTGCATTTATCATTGTAGTTTTTAAGTCCTAAAATTCTGTTAGATTTTTCAGGAAATCTGCGAAAGTCTGTATACTTGTTTTTAATGATCTCTTAAAATCTTGGCAAAAAAATTCTTCAAATATCATTAAACATAGTTATTTTATATTAGATTACATGCTGAATATAATTTCAACATTTTTTGTATGATTTTATTGTTGTTTTCTTCTGTTTCTATATTCTGGCTGCTTGTTTCCTCATGTTAGTATAATATAGACTCTTGAACTTAGAGTTGGTAGAATTTTTTGAGTTTTGCATTTAAAGTGCTTTACTGCAGAGAGAAAGTGAGTTTGCTTCACGTGTAACTATAGCCTCTAGCAACCTTGTATTACCTGATATTAATATCTTGGCTTGCGATTTTTTGACCACATAAATATTGTGAATTCAGTCTCCAAATCCCTTACCTCTGTCTGTATTCAAGATAATTTTTTTTCTCTCATTCCCCTCTGTAGGGTGTATTTTATTTTCTAATTCATTATTTTGTAGAGTACTGCTGCTGTTCAGTCACTCAGCCATGTCCGACTGTTTGTGACTCCATGGACTGCAGCATGCCAGGCTTCCCTGTCCTTTACCATCTTCCAGAGTTTGCTCGAATTCATGTCCATTGAGTCAGTGATGGCATCCAACCATCTATTCTCTATCATCCCCTTCTCCTCCTGCCTTCAGTCTTTCCTAGCATTAGGATCTTTTCCAATAAGTCAGATCTTTGCATCCAGTGGCCTAAGTATTGGAGCTTCTGCTCCAGCATCGGTCCTTCCAATGATTATTCAGGATTGATTTCCTTTAGGATTGACTGGTTTGATCTCCTTGCTGTCCAAGGAACTCTGAAGAGTCTTCAATCTTTGGCAGCATCAGGATCTTTTCTGATGAGTAGGCTCTTCACATCATGTGGCCAAGGTATTGGAGCGTCTGGTTCAGCATCGGTTCTTCCAATAAATTTTCAGGGTCGACTTCTTTTAGGACTGACTGATTTGATCTCCTTGCTGTCCAAAGGACTCTCAAGAGAGTATTACTTTTTCAAAATTTTTGCTTTGTTCAGGAGTCTGTAGTTTTACTGGCTAATTTTCATATTCCATAGGCTTTGTCTACAATTCCTTACATGATTATACACTGTAAAACCCAAAGTGCTAGGCTTTCAGGAAAAAATTCTAAATTGATCAAAGTGTACCATTACTGGGTATAGTTGACTGATATTTTGTTTAGAATATTTACATTTTAGTCCAAAGGTGAAATTGACTTCTGATTTTCCTTTTGCATCAATTTCTTATCAGAATTTAACATCAGCATTATGCTGACATAAAATAAGTTGAGAAAAGTTCCCTTTTCACCTATTCTCTGGAAGAGTTTGTATAAAGATTTTTTTTTGTTTAGTGTTAGTGGTATTCCTCTTTCTCTTTTGTATACATTAAAGGCTATACATATTCCTATATACTTATACAACAGCTATATAAGAATCTGACAAGTTTTGATATATATTGTCACTTGCAAATTTTTTTTCTTTCCTGCTGTTACAGATTAAAACTGTTTTCATAGCATAAAATACAGGGCAAAAATAAAGGTCACAGTTAAATGAACAATAAGGGTTTCAAAGCATCTTCTACTCCTGGCAAGGTAGTGTGCTCATTGGTTAAGAAAATTTTTAACATGGTAAAGTAATACCAGTTGGCCAAAACCATCCAAAGTGTATTTGTCCACACTAGCTGTTAATGGCTATGAGCATATTAACATTCAAAGCATAGGAAATATAAATATACACCATTTGAGGTGGTTTTTTTTGTTGTTGTTGAGAGAAAATTATTATTTTTTTCCGATTTCCATGGGTATTTCATGGATTCTAAAACGTAAGTCCTCAAATATAATTATTAGCTCAACTGACATTTTATACTTTCGGTTGCTTAATTTAGATGTAAGAAAAGATAATTGCACTTTAATTTTCTCATTTCTACAAAATAAAAAAGCTACTGACAATAATGTTTCTTCTCTTTGAAAGAAAATCACTATGATAAAAATGCCACTTTGAATATCATGAAATTTTAAATAGAGTTTTTATTATGTAAAACATAGATTATTGTAGTTGTTATAATTTTTTTTGTCTCTCAATATTCTCTCTTTTTTTTTTTTTTTTTTACTTTATTTTACTTTACAATACTCTACTGGTTTTGCCATACATCGACATGAATCCACCACAGATGTACACGAGCTCCCAATCCTGAATCCCCCTCCCACCTCCCACCCCACAATGTCTCTCTGGATCATCCCC